>CM065127.1:655000-762500 GCA_033026305.1 Cirrhinus molitorella
ATTCAAAAATCCATGTTTCAAGATCGATGCATATGCATCGTCAGGTTTTGTAATTGATGCATCAAGTAAACCAGTGAATCGTTACACCCCTGTATTTTTTTGTGCTGATTGAATGTCTGTCTGTTGTTCAGGATGAGGACGAGTTCCCCGATCTGGCCACAGGTGGCGCTGCTCAGCGGAGTAAACCAGAACCAGTTCAGCCCAAACTGCCTAAGAACCTGGTGAGTGTCTGACAGAAGCAAAGAGGAAACCTGAGCTCAGAAACCTGCTCTAAACCTGTGTGTGTGTGTGTGCAGCTGGATAACCTTCCAGAGAATTCCCCCATAAGCATCGTGCAGACGCCCATCCCCATCACCAGCTCCGTGCCCAAGAGAGCCAAGAGTCAAAGGAAGAAGGCGCTCGCCGCTGCTTTAGCCACAGCGCAGGAGTACAATGAGATCAGCATGGAGCAGAAGAAACTACAGGTACAAACACGCACTTTGTGTTTCCATGTTCTATGGGGACATTCCAGAGGCTGAATTCGGGCTGGGCGATATGGCAAAAGTTGAATCTTGATAATTTTTTCCCATAATGATCGATAACGATTAGGGCTGTGCAATTAATCGCAATCGCAAAAAAAATCACAATTTTTAATAAATTGCAATTATGCATTTTTCGCAATTCTGAGTTTAATCAAATTTCTAAATGCATATGCGTATATCAATTCTGAGTTGATATCTCACAGCTATGAGTTTCTTGCAATTTTAAGCTCACAATTCTGAATGCATACCGCAAATATCACTCACATTGTATATTTTGTAACAACAATCTTCTATATTCTATACAAAAGATTGCTATATTCTATACAGCAATCTCCTATTCTGAGTTTCTTGCAATTTTGAGTTTTTATCTCACAATTTCGAGTTTATCCCAATATTTAAATCACACAAGTGTTAGTTAAAATATTGCAACTGCAATTCTAAGTTTGCATCTCGCAACTGAGTTCATAAAATAATTGTAAGAATTGGAAGATATGAACTCAGAATGGGAAGATGTGCATGAATGTTAATTGCAATTCTGAGTTGAATTGTGAGGAGAAAAGGCAGAATTGTGAGATAAAAAGTCACAATCACTTAATATTTTTTTTTTATTAATTTACTTTCATAGAAAACGCTTTCACAGTGCTTCTGAATAATATCTTGCTAAAAAGGTTTTTATATAAATGTATGGTTACACTGCAAAAAATGCTTTTCTTACTTAGATTTTTTGTCTTGTTTCCAGCCAAAATATCTAAACATTCTTAAATCAAGAAGAAGTTTCTAGACAAGTAAAAAAGATTGCCGTGTTTTCATTAAAAAGAAGTCCAAATTAAGTGAGTTTTTCCTTAAAACAAGCAAAATATTCTGCCAATGTGGTAAGAAAAATAATCTTATTTCAAACAGAAAACTAGATTATTTTGCTTACCCCTTTGGCAGATTATTTTGCTCGTTTTAAGCAAAAACTCACTTAATTTGGACTTCTGTTTTCTCAAAACAAGACAATAATTTTTACTTGTGTAGGAACTTCTTCTTGATTTAAGAATGTTTAGATATTTTGGCTGGAAACAAGACAATAAATCTAAGTAAGAAAAGCATTTTTTTGCAGTGTAACCATACGTTTATATGAAAACCTTTTTAGCAAGATATTAACTAGAAGCACCATGAAACAGTTTTCTATGAAAGTATATTAATAAAAAAAATGGAATGTGATTTTTATTGCGATTTAAGCACATGCAATTTCTAAATCGCATAAGGCTGCAATTTCATCTATTAATTTATTTATATGTGTATTAAGAATACATTCTTGTGCACGTTTTTAAGATGTTAACCAATCAGAGCTCACTCTGTGCACAACGAAGCTTAAAACCAGAAATGCTGTTTTTTCTTGCAAAAAACCTTTAAGAGAGCAATCTGTTTTTTGGTTTTGATTTATGTTAGTTTTTATTTATTGTTATGACTGGAGTTGAGGTTAGTTAATCTTAATTTATTTCATGTCTGTTTTTAAGACAATTTATTACAGTTTTGTTCATCAAGCAGTTAGTACTACTGTACAGTGTGTTATTTCATTGTGAAGTGTGTGCACTGAAAAAAGTTTTGAGGTTTAGTTATTATGACTGGAATTTAGTTTAGTTAATCTTAATTTATTTTATGTTGTCTGTTTTAAAGACAATTTTACTACAGTTTTGTTTATTAAACTATTAATACTATGTTATTTCATTGTGAAATGTTTTATTATGCACTTCTTGTGCACTGAATGTATGTAGCATATTTGAAAAAGCAAAAACAATTGCCAAAATCGCAATCGCAATATTCATTCAAAAAATCGCAATATGATTATTTTGTCCATATTGCACAGCCCTAATAACGATATATATTTCAATATAGAAACCGTTAATGCTGCCAACTTTAAAAGAGTATCCCAACTATGACTGCAGCCACAACAATTTGAGGGTTCATTGATCCCTTTTTAAAGTAGAGTTTATTAACAAAAACAGATGACACAATTGGCCTCAAAAAATAAGACAACTTACTAAAATAAATTAAAAACTAAAAGTTGTGACAAAAGAAGGTAAGAGAGTAAATGTGCAAAATGTAAACACAAAACTGTTATAAACATAATTTGTAAGTAAGAATTTTTTATTTTCCAAAAAGACAAGTCTGTCTACATCGTCTGGCTTTAAGAGGTAGATTAAATGTGCAAAATGTAAACATAAAACGATACTAGAACTAGAAATTGCACACAATTTGGCAAACTTTTACATTTTTAGTGTCAGGAAGACTACAGTGTCTGGCTTTAAGAGGTAGATTAAGGGGCCGTTCACATGTCGCACCTAAAAACACGTGGAAAACGCTATGCGCGCCGCTTCCATTATTTTTGGATAATAACTCGAGGTTAGTTTCACTTTCGTAGCTGCTTCCACTCATTTTTGTCGTCCTTGTGTCGAGTTTGCTTTGCAGAGTGCCATAGGAAATTGACTTTGCTCTTTGAGGTGAACGTTAAAAGCTGCACGCTGATTGGCTGTCGTCGCGTATTTCTGCTGTTTGATTGGCTCTTATATTATTCCATATAGAGTAAAAATGCCTAGAGCTTATCATCGTTATTGACATATATTTTATCACGATTCAGTATGAAATCGTTTATTAACACAGCCCTAGGCGTAATTAGGGCTGGGTAAAAATTGAATCTCGATAATTTTTTCCCATAATGATCAATAACGATATACATTTCGATACAGAAACTGTTAATGCTGCCAACTTTAAAAGAGTATCCCAAATATGACTGCAGCCACAACAATTTGAGGGTTCATTGATCCCTTTTTAAAGTATAGTTTATTAACAAAAACAGATGACACATTTGGCATTAAAAAATAAGACAAGTTACTAAAATAAATTAAAAACTAAAAGTTGTGACAAAAGAAGGTAAATGTGCAAAATGTAAACCTAAAACTGTTGTAAACATAATTTGTAAGTAACATTTTTTTCTTTTCCAAAAAGACAAAAGAGTATCCCAAATATGACTGTTTTTGTCAAATATGACACAAAACTGTTGTAAACATAATTTGTAAGTAAGAATTTTTTATTTTCCAAAAAGACAAGTCTGTCTACATCGTCTGGCTTTAAGAGGTAGATTAATGTGCAAAATGTAAACATAAAACGATACTAGAACTAGAAATTGCACACAATTTGGCAAACTTTTAAATTTTTAGTGTCAGGAAGACTACAGTGTCTGGCTTTAAGAGGTAGATTAAGGGGCCGTTCACATGTCGCACCTAAAAACACGTGGAAAACGCTATGCGCGCCGCTTCCATCATTTTTGGATAATAACTCGAGGTTAGTTTCACTTTCGTCGCTGCTTCCACTCATTTTTGTCGTCCTTGTGTCGAGTTTGCTTTGCAGAGTGCCATAGGAAATTGACTTTGCTCTTTGAGGTGAACGTTAAAAGCTGCACGCTGATTGGCTGTCGTCGCGTATTTCTGCTGTTTGATTGGCTCTTATATTATTCCATATCGAGTAAAAATGCCTAGAGCTTATCATCGTTATTGACATATATTTTATCACGATTCAGTATGAAATCGTTTATCAACACAGCCCTAGGCGTAATTAGGGCTGGGTAAAAATTGAATCTCGATAATTTTTTCCCATAATGATCAATAACGATATACATTTCGATACAGAAACTGTTAATGCTGCCAACTTCAAAAGAGTATCCCAAATATGACTGCAGCCACAACAATTTGAGGGTTCATTGATCCCTTTTTAAAGTATAGTTTATTAACAAAAACAGATGACACAATTGGCATTAAAAAATAAGACAAGTTACTAAAATAAATTAAAAACTAAAAGTTGTGACAAAAGAAGGTAAATGTGCAAAATGTAAACCTAAAACTGTTGTAAACATAATTTGTAAGTAACATTTTTTTCTTTTCCAAAAAGACAAAAGAGTATCCCAAATATGACTGTTTTTGTCAAATATGACACAAAACTGTTGTAAACATAATTTGTAAGTAAGATTTTTTTATTTTCCAAAAAGACAAGTCTGTCTACATCGTCTGGCTTTAAGAGGTAGATTAATGTGCAAAATGTAAACATAAAACTTTGCTTCTATTGTAAGTCGCTTTGGATAAAAGCGTCTGCTAAATGACTAAATGTAAATGTAAAACGATACTAGAACTAGAAATTGCACACAATTTGGCAAACTTTTACATTTTTAGTGTCAGGAAGACTACAGTGTCTGGCTTTAAGAGGTAGATTAAGGGGCCGTTCACATGTCGCACCTAAAAACACGTGGAAAACGCTAGGCGCGCCGCTTCCATTATGAGCGCTTTTTTTGTCGACAACTTTATCATTTTTGGATAATAACTCGAGGTTAGTTTCACTTTCGTCGCTGCTTCCACTCATTTTTGTCGTCCTTGTGTCGAGTTTGCTTTGCAGAGTGCCATAGGAAATTGACTTTGCTCTTTGAGGTGAACATTAAAAGCTGCAAAAAGCTGGTTTTTACTATACAAACTGTATTTTCTATTGCCCTACACCTAAACCTAGCCCTCACAGGAGACTTACATACTTTTCTTTCTCAAAAAAACTCTTTCTGTATGATTTATAAGCCTGTTTCCTCATGGGGAACACACAAATGTCCCCACAAGGTCAAAATTTACTAGTTTTACTACAGGGTGTCTGCGAGTCCTTAAGTCTTAAAATGTCTTAAATTCAGATTCAATGGGTCTTAAATTATTTTGGTCACATTAACGCTACAGTAGCTTCAGTCTGATGGACCTAATGACTGTTTACAGTCATTGGACGGACCGAAGATTGACTAAAAATGTAAATGAAAATAACCAGCGACGCATCGAAACACAAGAATGATTCTTCTTATTTTCTTATACATTCAGCGTAAACAGCGTTTGATAATGGATAGTGTATCTGATAGTGTTCTGGTATTAAAATCACGTTGCCTGTCTCTTAGTAAGAGACTTAAAAACAAATGAGAGAAACAGCACACATAAAGAAACTCAGGAGAAACTCACTGAGGTAAAAATTCAAAATGTGTAGTATATTTCTAACATGATATAGTTCAGTAACATAACAACGGAGCTTTGAAAGTCAGGGAATTTTATATTTATTTTGTCAAAGTCATGGAAAATCAGGGATTTTTGTTTGTTGCTTTAATTTTTTGGTATCCATTTATCAAAATGTACATTTTCTATACCGTATTTAGTTTTATCGCGTTGTTTCACGCGTTTTGCCTATTGTTATGGTTAAGTTATGGTTATGAAAACATAAAAACCATACATTCATTTCTGTAGATAGCATTTAACAGGTAAAAGCAAAAAAAAAGTGTATAATAGTGTATATGTGTGTTTTGTACTAAAAACGTCTGTGAATAAATAAATATAGCTTGCAAATAGATGGATCCGTTCATTATAGGTCATGGAAATTCAGCTTTTTAGTCACTGAAAGTCAGGAAAAAGTCAGGGAATTTGGCTTAGAGTGGGAACCCTGTTTATTGCCGTTTTAATTTTGCAGTGTATATGATTTAATCTGACTGGTAACAGCCCTATAGAATTTATTGATAAAGTTGTAATAATTTGACATGAAAAGTGATGCATACATTTCAAAAATGTTAAAAATATGCCTTTATAAAGGTAAATAAAAAATATGCAGATTGTATGCAAAAGCTGATGAAAATATAGCTTCAGAATAAATTATTTACACCACCAAAATTCTTGGTGATGTGGCTTTTTTGGCTTTTATGGGGATATTTTGTGTGAAATATTGTCTGCTGATATGAAAAGTTCACTGTTTATCGTAGTAATAAATATAATTTGTGATGGCGATAAATTTAGTTTTCTTTTTACCTTAAACACTTTGACTATTACATGTATGTATGCAATATAATTATTTCCATTTTCATTTTAGGTCTTAAATTTTATATAAGGTGGTATTAAAAAGGTCTTAAAAAGTCTTAAATTTCACTTGTTCATATCTGCAGCAAGGTTATTATAGTTTTGCATTTTTAAATTGGTTTTTATTATAATTTCGTTTTCAAATTTGCAATAAATTTTAGTTTAGTTTTAGCTAGTTTCATTAATGGCTTTGTTAGTTTTAGTTTAGTTTTTATTTTATGAAAACATTTCTATTTCGTTTTTATAGAAATAGAACACTTCCAGAGCACACACAAAAAAAGATATTTCAGCAACATTTATTGTTTGCACAGTTGGCATTTATCTCTGTGCTTGGCTGTTTATCCTGACTGTAAGGTATTTTGTTTGTTTTCTTTATTTTTACAAAAGCACAAGATTTTTTTTAAATCATAAGTGCACGGAAATAAAATTAGACACTTTACAGTTCCGGATGATATACTATGCTTAACTTTACGAGCAAAGATTACGGCGTAGGCCTATTTTAATTTGTTTGCAAGGGATCGCGCTGGCGCCTCCATGTCCTGCAAAGCGCATTTAGCATCCACTCTCCATCACACGACTGTATGCGCATAATAGCACGCATTTGTGTAAGTTTAACGTTTAAAATAACATTTTGATATGCTTGAAGATTTTATTGTAGGCAAGTTGTGATGATTTGAGAAGGCAAAATTGATCAAACAGGCTGTAATCAACTCACTGACTGCCGCTGGCCGCTTGGTTGTTGCTTTAAATAACAAAAGCTTTAATTTAACAAACAAAAAATGTTCCAAACACGTTTCTAAATTAACTTTCTGAAGAACCGAAACGAAAAATAACCATGTTCCTATGAGGAGGAGAGAGAAAAGACACAGACTCCAGTCGGACTCGGTCAGTAATTTTGATGATGGGCTGGGCGAAGTTGTTACGAATTCATGACACAAATGTTTGTTTAATATTTACCATTCTTATTTTGGCTACTTTCTTATATAATTTCTTTGACCATTATTTTAGTGTTTTGTAAGCTGTGGGGTTTTTTTCCCTTAATTTCAGCACCACAATGTGTGTTATTGAGCATAACGATACATTTACTTTTTCCAGTTTCAGAATAAATTCGAAATAGTCCCAAACTCTGTCGTTTCCTGCCGGCAGCCATCATTTATGTCCGTCTTCTTTATCACTTAACTGATGTTTGTTTCGCGCTGTCAGCCTCCACTGCATCTTCATTCGCCACAGGTGATGCACGATTAAACACGTTTACACATGTCAGATTTTCCGCAGTTGGATGAATGCTTATTAATTACGAAAACGATTAAATTACGAATTTATTTATTTATTTTCGTTTTACAATAGTTGTTGCTAGTTTCTTTTAGTTTTTCATTTATTATGATTTTTTTATTTTATTTCAGTTTACAAAAATGTTTTTTAACCAATCGTTTTCGTCTTAGTTTCAGTTTTCGTTTACGATAATAACCTTGATCTGCAGAAACCCTTGTGGGGACATTTGGTCCCAATAATGTGATAAATACCAGGTGCACAAACACACACATACACACCTGCTCAAGTCTGTCCTGAACATCATATTTGCCCTGGTGGGATAACTCAATGTGACATATGTGTGTGTAGGAGGCTCTGTCTAAAGCAGCTGGTAAGAAGAGCAGGACGCCGGTTCAGCTGGATCTGGGCGACATGTTGGCGGCACTAGAGAAACAACAACAAGCCATGAGAGCACGCCAGCTCAACAACACCAAACCACTCTCATACACAGGTGCATTACTTCATTACAGCTAGTTTAACTTGATGTACTAAAATGACTAAAACTACAAAAACCATATGAAGAGTTCAGCTGCAAAACCAGCTAAATCCATCTGACATCTTTCTTCAAAAAATGCATTTTTATCAGACTCCGATGTATAGGCAGGGTTCCCACGGCTCATGGAATTTCTGGAATAACATGGAATTTTAAAAGGTCTATTCCAGTCATTGAAAGTCAGGGAATTTAATATTTTTTTGGCCCAAGTCATGGAATATCAGGGATTTTTGTTTGTTGATTTAAATTTTAGTTTCTGTTTATCGAACTGAACTTTTCTGTACCGTTTTTATTTATTTATTTGCCTATTTTTATGGTTAGGCTATTTTTCAGTGCCATTTTATTCCCTTCCCGCACGTCAACTGGCAATCACTGAAGTCAAATGCAGTCACCAGCTTAGATAACTAGGGCAAACATGCCAGAAAAAAGAGCTTTGGCTACAAAATGAGCACTTCAAAGACTGGGTATGAAAAGTAGATCATAGAAAAGCAAAAACTAAATGTGCAGAAATAAAAAAACCTGAATGATGAATGATTACAAATCCTTACAAACCCCAAACCCTTACAAAAATCCTTCAGATTGCTATAAACATAAATTAATTTCTATAGAAATATTACAGAAAAAGCCTGTTTCCGGCACTAAATAAAAAATAAAAAGAAGGTTATTGCGACTTCTCACAATTCTGACTTATTTTCTCACAATAGCGTGATACAAACTCGCAATTCTGACTTTTGTTTCTCTAAATTGTGAGATATGAACAAGCAGTTGCGAAAAAAAAGTCAGAATTGTGAGAGAAGTCGCAATTGCGAGTTATAAAGTCAGAATTGCATGATATAAACTCGCAATTGAGAGTTAAGGCAGAATTGTGTGATATGAACTCGCAATTATGTGGACACATCAGTGTTTTTTTCTCCTCAGAAATGAATTTATGTTACAATTCTGAGAAAAATAAAGTCAAAATTGCAAGATACAAACTTGCAATTGCAAGAAAAAAAAAAGAATTTATCTTTTTTTATTTAGTGGCAGAAACGGGCTTCCATAGTTTTGTACTAAAAACGTTTGTAAACGAGTAAATAAAGCTTGCAAATGAGTGGATCTGTTCATTATAGGTCATGGGAATTCAGCTTTTTAGTCATTAAAAGTCAGGGAATTTGACATTTGGCTTAGAGTGGGAACCCTGTATAGGTTTCTATGTAAGTACTGGTACTTCTGACTGAAGTTAAAGTATTTGGATGTATAATATGTGTCCAGCGCAATGTTTTTTAATGAGAAAAACCTTGAAGGATTTGTTTTTAAATGTGAACCCTTTAAAAATATTAGAGTTTTTAACTAAAGTGAATTTAAAAAACCTTCTTTGATGTAATTTTGCATTTTATATTCTAGATTTTTGTTGTTATTGATGTTTTTATTTCTGTAAGTGTTTTATATGTTATTTATTAATTATTTTTAAAATTGTTATCTGTTTTGCCATGAGATAGCCATTGCAGCTGATATGGCAATAAGTAATAAATGAATGAATGTGTCCAGAGCATTCACACAGTATCTAATTTTTGACCGAGATGGCTTTTAGCTGGTTTTGCATCTGAACTCTTCATATAGACATTGAAGAAAATGACCAAAACACAAAAAATATTCAACTTACTAAGAAATTTTAAAGCAATAGTACCAAAAATGAAAGCGTGCTTACCCCTTAGGCCATCCAACATGTAGATGAGTTTATTTCTTTATCAGATTTGTAGAAATGCTGTCTCACCGATGGATAATCTGCAGTGAATGGGTGCCGTCAGAATGAGAGTCCGAGCAGCTGATAAAATCAAGCAATCCACACCACTCCAGTTCATCAGTTAACATCTTGAGAAGACAAAAGCTCAAACAAATCCATCATTAAGACGTTTTTAACTCAAATTCATAAAAGTCCGTCATCCATAATAACGCTTCCTCCAGTGAAAAAGTGGAATCAGGAGAGAAAAGCACCGTTTAGAAGCCAAAACACCTCTAAACAAATATGTCACTGGATTTTGATGTGAGAGACAACAGGAGAAGCGTTATGGATTAGTTTAAAGCATCTTAATGATGGTTTGTTTCAGCTTTTGTCTTCTCAAGATGTTAACTGATGGACTGGAGTGCTGTGGATTACTTGTGGATTATTGTGATGTTTTTATCAGCTGTTTGGACTCTCATTCTGACGGCACCCATTCACTCCAGAGGGTCCATTGCTGAGCAAGTGACAGAATGACACATTTATACAAATCTGATGAAGAACTCATCTACATCTTGGATGATCTGAGGTGAGAATGAGCACATTTTAGCATTTTTAGGTGAACTTGTTTATTTCAAATGTAAATATATGTGTTGTTGTCAGTCGGGACAGTGGGCGCTCTGCACAGTAAAGACGCCGGCGGCGGCAGTCGAGTGACGGGACTCAAAAACACATACACCCCTCCTCACAACATCCTGGACTCCAGCGCTCCCCGTGTCAAGAGAGGGAAAGAGCGAGAGATTCCCAAAGTCAAGAAAACCACTGCCATGAAAAAGGTGCTCCAGAAAACACATGCAACACTGTGCATGACAGGATATGACATCACACAACATTAAAGGAGTAGTTCACTTCCAGAACAAATGTACAGAAATTGTAGTCACCCCCTTGTCATCCAAGATGTTCACGTCTTTCTTTCTTCAGTCGTAAAGAAATTGTTTTTTTTAAAACCTCTATGGTGCTTGAGAGTTTGAGCTTCCAAAATGCAGTTTAACCCTTTATTTGTCACTCCCATTTTTGAAAATAGATGTGAAAATGCAGTATTTAAACAAATTTTTTTACATTCATGAACAAAAACATTTTGTGATATGATTTTGATGTAAATTTTCCATCATAGTGCAATGTGTGATTTTAAAATGGTTTTCAAAGGATGAATTTTGAGATTTTAAGTTTTCAAGTAATATATAGTTTGTTTTCTAAAGCGTTTTAGGGAAAAAGGCAACGAACAAAGTCTTTTTGTGACAAAGGTCAGAACTCCTGTTATGAAGTAGATTTTTGAGGTGCACACTTGTCATAAATTAATTTTACTACATAATTTTTAACACAAAAAATTAGTCAAATATCTATTTAGGAGTCTTAGACTCTTTCCAACAATGTATAGTTTGTCATGATTAAATTAGGATTTATTTGTAAAATGGTGAAGTAAACAGGTGTCCCACAGGTGGGACGGGTGACAATTAAGGGATTAAATGCTTCAAAGGGCTCTAAATGATCCCAGCCGAGGAAGAAGGGTCTTATCTAGTGAAACGAATGGTTATTTAAAAAAAAAAAAAGTGTAGTCTGTGTACTCTGGTTCAAGACAGTTAGGGAATGTAGAAAAACTCACATCTCATTTTCCAAATTCAAAATCATCCTACATCACTGTTTTACCTTTTTTTTGTGAAGGGCGTTTGATCTTCTTTGCAAGTTCACTTTGTAAACACTGGGTCAGTACTTCTGCAGCGATGTGGGGCGATTTTGAAGTTGGAGGAGAAAATGAGATGTGAATTTTTCTACAATCCCTAACTGTCTTGAACAGGAGTACACAGAGTACACACGCGCATCACAGAGCTAGACAAGACCATCGTTTGAGGTTAAAAAGTATATAAATTGTATGTATTTTTTTAATAACTGATTGTTTCGCTAGATAAGACCCTTTTACCTCATCTGGGATCATTTAGAGCCCTTTGAAGCTGCATTTAAACTGCATTTTGTAGTTCAAACTCACAGACACCATAGAAGTCCACTATATGGAGAACATTCCAGAAATGTTTTCCTCTAAAAGGAAAGGTAACGCATTACAAGTAACGCAAGTTACGTATTAATATTACTTATTTCAAGTAACTAGTAAAGTAACGCATTACTTTTTAATTTCCAAGAAAATATCAAAGTTACTTTTTCAAAAAAGTAACGCCAGTTACTTTTTGTTTCTTGAATGTATTTAATCCTGTTTTATTAACCGGTGACTTTTGCTGATGACCTTTGTTGATCCAATTTAACCGTACACTGCAAAAATACTTTTCTTACTTACATTTTTTATCTTTTTTCCAGCTAAAACATAAAAAAAATTCTTAAATCAAGGAGGATTTTCTAGACAAATAATTATTTTCTTGTTTTCAGAAAAAACAAGTCAAAATTAACTGAGTTTTTGCTTAGAACAAGCTAAATAATCTGCCAATGGGGTAAGCAAAAAAAAAAAAAAATCAAATTTCAAACAGAAAACAAGATTATTTTGCTTGTTTCAAGCAAAAACACTTAATTTTGGCTTGTTTTCAGAAAAAACAAGACTTGTCTAGAAAATCCTTCTTGATTTAAGAGTTTAGACATTTTGACTAGAAACAAGACAAAAAATCTAAGTAAGAAAAGCATTTTTTGCAGTGTAATAAGCAAAACTTACTTTATATGAACTAACATTTGTGTTTTTTTCTCATTGCTGAAGAGTGTTGAACTTTCTTTTCCTACAGTTCTACTGTACAGACCTCAATTTAATTTTCCTTCAGCCTTAGCCTTATTCACTTAATTTCATTTTGGTGTGAAAGAGCTTTTACATTTGCTAAGAGTCAAACTTTTTTATATTAAAAACAAACAAGCAAGCCCTGCCCAGATAACGCAACGCAAAAGTAATGTAACGCATTACTTTCCATAAAAAGTAACTAAGTAACGTAATTAGCTACTTTTTTAGGGAGTAACACAATATTGTAACGCATTACTTTCCATAAAAAGTAACTAAGTAACGTAATTAGCTACTTTTTTAGGGAGTAACGCAATATTGTAACGCATTACTTTCCATAAAAAGTAACTAAGTAACGTAATTAGCTCCTTTTTTAGGGAGTAACACAATATTGTAACGCATTACTTTCCATAAAAAGTAACTAAGTAACGTAATTAGCTACTTTTTTAGGGAGTAACACAATATTGTAACGCATTACTTTCCATAAAAAGTAACTAAGTAACGTAATTAGCTACTTTTTTAGGGAGTAACACAATATTGTAACGCATTACTTTTAAAAGTAACTTTCCCCAACACTGACGACTGAAGAAAGAAAGACATGAGTGAGTACATTATCTGAAAATGTTTGTTTCGGAAGTGAACTGCTCCTTAAACCCCTCCATCTCTGTGTGTAGATCATTCTGCAGGAGCGTGAGGTGAAAAAGGGCAAGAGCTCTACTGATCACAACGTGTCTGGAGCGGATGAGCAAAGAGACACTCTGAGCTTCACTGACCCGCTCACACAGGAACAGGATGGTACAAACACAACACACACAGATCCCTAATATGAATATGTGATGTGTGATGTAAGGGTGTGCAATATTGACAAAAAATAACATCTCGATATTTTCTGGGATTTTGTTGATGGCGATAATTAGACGATATTTTTGCTGTGTGTGTTATTGTGCTTAAAGGACTACAGTGCTAAAGTTTTTGATATTATTCATATTCTGTGTGGTCAGTTCACAGCAGTGATGATTATTCTTTTCCTAAAAGTTTAAATGGATTTTCAAATGGACCTTTTATAGGCATTTTTACCTTTTATAACTCTTGAGTCTAATTCTTACATTTAATTATAATAATAATACATTTAGTCTGTTACTAAACAAATCAAATCAGTATCAACAAAATGCATATTTGCAGAAGCTGCATATAAAGTGACATTTAGATGCATTTCCACATTAAAACCGCCAGCAGGTGTCAGTAAATCGCTGTTAATAAGCGAGTCGTTGCGATTGAACCGAATCATTTAAACGGTTGATTCATTCAGAAACTAAACACCTTCATGTCGCTCAGAGACGCAAAACAGTCCCGTGGCTGTGTTTGGAATTATTTTTGTTTGTCGAAAATGAAGCAAAACAGGAAATATGCTGTCTAAAATGTAAGTTAATATTAACTTCTTGTCTCTTGAACCGTATAAAATCAACGTCACATTTATAGTCATGCTGCTTTTTGAAGAAAAAAACTAAATGTATTTTAATAGACTGAATCATGCAGTGAAAGAATGCACTCTAAATGCACACTTACAGACTCACATATTGTAACGTTATGTGTGCACTCTGTAGGTGTGTTTTGTTTGTTTTTCGCATTAGACTCGATAATGTCAAATTGCACATCGTTAAAACAACAATTTCGATATTATCGCAGACGATATATATCGCACACCCCTAATGTAATGTGGGCAGCAGTCCTCATCTGTCTCCTGTTTGTGTTTGTGTGTTGTAGAGAACGGTCTGAGCATGCCCAGTGATGCGTCTCTGTCTCCAGCCAGTCAGAACTCTCCATACAGCATCACGCCCGTGTCACAGGGCTCGCCCGCCAGCTCCGGCATCGGGAGCCCCATGGCTGCGTCCGCCATCACCAAGATCCACAGCCGCAGGTTCAGAGAGTGAGTACAAACACGCACGCAGAGGTCGGAGGTCACTGAGGTCCAGTGTTGGGGAAAGTTACTTTTAAAAGTAATGCTTTACAATATTGCGTTACTCCCTAAAAAAGTCACTAATTACGTTACTTAGTTACTTTTTATGGAAAGTAGTGCGTTACAATATTGCGTTACTCCCTAAAAAAAGCAGCTAATTACGCTACTTAGTTACTTTTTATGGAAAGTAGTGCGTTACAATATTGCGTTACTCCCTAAAAAAAGCAGCTAATTACGCTACTTAGTTACTTTTTATGGAAAGTAGTGCGTTACAATATTGCGTTACTCCCTAAAAAAAGCAGCTAATTACGCTACTTAGTTACAAGCAAAATAATCTCCCAATGGGGTAAGCAAAATAATCTTGTTTTCTGTTTGAAATAAGATTTTTTTGCTTACCCCATTGGCAGATCATTTAGCTTGTTCTAAGCAAAAACTCACATAATTTTGACTTTTTTCTGAAAATAAGAAATGTATTACTTACTTGTCTAGAAAATCCTTCTTGATTTAAGAATTTTTTAATATTTTGGCTGGAAACAAGACAAAAATCTAAGTAAGAAAATTCTTTTTGCAGTGTACGGTTGAATTGGATCAAAGGTCAGCAGCAAAGTCATTGGTTAATAAAATGAGATTAAATACATAAAGAAAACAAAGTAACTGGTGTTAGTTTTTTGAAAAAGTAACTCAGATATTTTCTTGGAAATGAAAAAGTAATGTGTTACTTTACTAGTTACTTGAAAAATGTAATATTATTACGGAACTTGCGTTACTTGTAATGCGTTACCCCCAACACTGTCGAGGTCACAGCAGGGCAGATTCCTGCCTGATACAGCGGCCCACAGTCTCTTCCTGTCAGATCTCAGATCAGCCTTTGTGCTGCTGCTGCTCCTGCAGGCTGAGAGTGGGTTTGGAACAGCAGAGTCACTGTGCTGCTCAATACAGTGTGTGTGTGTGTGAAGGGCTCAACAATAAGGATTATTTTCTGCCAGCCTCCCCACAAAAATTACTTCTTTTTATTCTCTCTGGACACACACACACACACACACAATCAAATGTATGGCTGCACAATTTGAGAAAATGTTCATATTGCGAGTATTGAGGTCAATATTGCAAAATGCGATTGTGATTATAATGGTATCGTTAGTCAACTTGATGTTTTTTTTTTAATTTTACATTATTTTTTTTATTGCATTTTAACATTACACATGTACATATAAATTTCCATGTACCAAAAAAAACACACGCACCCAAAAACAAATATAAATTTAAAAAATACACTTCTCAGCATTTTACATTGATATTCAGTATCACCTCTTTTCTTAGTCTTCTGTCAACACCTTTCCAACTCCACCGTATTTTAAAAACAATTTGAAAGGTCACCAAACTCCATCAAAAATCATGTATTTATCTCTTAATATATAAGTTATCTTTTCCATTGACATATTAGCTACCATTTCTTTCAGCCAACGTCCTATATTTGGTGCACATATACTTTTCCAATTTAAAGAAGAATACATATATTTATAAATATATACTCTCTTTTTAAACTTGATCTCCTGAGGATATAAATGAAATGGAAAGATTAAAGGTGACAATGGTATGTTAACATCAAGGATCTTTTCTATCATTCCTTTCACATCTTTCCAAAAATCCCTAACTTCTTCACACTCCCAGTGATATACAGTGATATAATGTTCCTTTAAAATCACTGCATCTCAAGCAAGTGAACTTGATGGGTTTTTAAGGAAAATGCACACAAAAAAATAACTAAATATAAAATAATGTCTGTTTTCCTTTTTGTTTTTTGTTTTTTTGTGTCGCTAGAGACCTGAGGTGTGTAATAGTGTGTAAAGTTTATTTTTTGTACGCAAAAATATATAAATATCTGATGACTAAATGCATGCAGTTGACCTTTATTCCTGGAGGAGGCTCTGTTTAATTGACAATAATGAGGTGAAGTTTGATGTTTCACTATCACAGGCATAAAACTAAACAATATCATCAGCACAAATGTAACTAATTTGAATGGCTTTACTGCAGAGCAATTACTGTACGCCATAAAACATGAACGTCACTCTTATTTGATGGTGGATGTGGAGAATAAGCTGCCAGTGATCAAAATATTGATTTTGAAGTCATTGAAAACAAAAGCTTTGAGAATATGGTTGAGAATATGAGCCAGATGCTGAATATACTCTGGAAGCGCATTCTTCGTAAAATCATCTGCTCAAATTGAGTCCTTGTTTCAGAAGGTAATGAAATATGTGTTATTTTATGCTTCTCTAATTGTTCTTAAAATATTAAGAGTTTTTTGCTATTGCAGAAGTTAGCTGGATATATGTAATAATGACTGATGAAACATTCATGCATTTAAGGGTTAATGTAAACTTCTCCAAAGTAGAGCTAAATTAAATAAAACTATACATAAAAACATGCACATCTTCACAAAAATAAGATATTTTAAACATTTTGTTCAAAACAAACGGGCATTTATGCAGGATATGTAACATACTCTCTAGAAACTCTTTTGGGAAAAAAAAAAAAAAACTGGATATAAAATTGTCATTCAAAAACTCTCAATTTTTTCAATTTACAATATTTTTTTTTTTTTTTTTTTGAATCAATTTGAAATCTGAATAAATAAGCGTTCCATTTATGAATGGTTTGTTATGATAGGATATTTGGCTGAGATACAACTATTTGAAAATATGTAATATGAGGGTGCAAAAAAACCTAAATCGCCTTTAAAGTTGTCCAAATTAAGTTCTTAGCAATGCATATTACAAAATTACATTTTGATATATTTACAGCAAGAAATTTACAAGATCTTCATGGAACATGTTCTTTACTTAATATCCTAATGATTTTTGGTATAAAACTGATCATTTTGACCCATACAATGTATTTTTGTTTATTTCTACAAATATACCTGTGCTACTTAAGACTTAAGGGTTTGTGTTCCAGGGTCACACTCAGATTTACTCTGAGATTATCAGTCAGTGTGATCAGGGTTCCCATGGGTCATGGAATTTCTGGAAAATCATGGAATTTTAAAAGGTCTATTCCAGTCATTGAAAGTCAGGGAATTTAATATTTTTTGGTCCAAGTCATGGAATATCAGGGATTTTTGTTTGTTGCTTTACATTTTTATTTCTATTTATTAAAATGTAATTTTTCTATACCGTTTTTTTTTATCGCATTGTTTTACACTTTTTGCCTATCTTTATGGTTAGGCTATTTTTCAGTGCCATTTTATTCCCTTTCCGCACGTCAACTGAGCTAAGCTATACCTGATAACTAAGGCAAACATGCAGGAAAATGTACATTTCAAGAGCTTTGGCTATAAAATGACCACTTCAAAGACTGGCTGTGAAAAGCAAAAACTAAATGTGAAGAAATAAAAAAAATTGAATGATGAACTTGATTACAAACAGAAAATCCTTCAGATTGTTTAACCTCTGAAATCATAAAAAACTTAAATTAATTTGTGTAGAAATAATACAGAAAAAGGTTTCCACCACTAAATAAAAAATAAAAAAGGTTATTGTGACTTATCTTACAATTCTGACTTATTTTCTCACAGCTGCATGATACAAACTCACAATTCTGACTTTTTTTTTCTCTTGAATTGTGAGATATAAACTCGTAATTCCCAGAAATAAAGTCAGAATTGTGAGATAAAAAGTTGCAATTGTGAGTTATAAAGTCAGAATTGCATGTTTTATCTTTATCTCTTTTTTTATTTAGTGGCAGAAACGGGCTTCCATAGTTTTGTACTAAAAACATCTGTAAACAAGTAAATAAAGCTTGCAAATGAGTGGATCCCTTCATTATAGGTCATGGAAATTCAGCTTTTTAATCAGTGAAAGTCAGGGAAAAGTCAGGGAATTTGACATTTGGCTTCGAGTGGGAACCCTGTGTGATGCTTCATGATGTTAAAGTGTTTTCTCTGTGTGTGTCAGGTACTGTAATCAGGTGTTGAGTAAGGAGATCGACGAGAGCGTGACGCTGCTCCTGCAGGAGTTGGTTCGCTTTCAGGAGCGGGTTTATCAGAAGGAGCCCAGCAAAGCCAAATCCAAGCGGCGTCTGGTCATGGGTCTGCGAGAGGTCACCAAACACATGAAACTGAGCAAGATCAAGTGTGTCATCATCTCGCCCAACTGTGAGAAGATCCAGGCCAAAGGTCAGACATAGGCCGCATTTACATAAGTGTTAATTTTTCAAAATTATGGTTTATACATCGTCTGAAAGTTGAATAAATAAGATTTTCATTGAAGTATGGTTTGTTATGATAGGACAATATTTGGCTGAGATGCTGAGATCTGAGGGTGCAAAAAAATCTAAATATTGAGAAAATCACCTTTAAAGTTGTCCAAATGAAGTTCTTAGCAATGCGTATTACTAATTAAAAATTAAGTTTTGATATATTTACAGTAGGAAATTTACAAAGTATCTTCATGGAACATGATTTTTACTCAATATCCTAATGATTTTTGGCATAAAACAAAAATCAATAATTATTTATATCTGGCTATTGCACCAAATATACCCCAGCGACTTAAAACTGGTTTTGTGGTCCAGGGTCACATATCTGTTGTTGTTGTTTTTTTTGTCTGGTGATTCAAAAGTAATCTAATCAAAATCAAATCTTGAAAATGGGTTGTTCAAAAGAAAACAAGAATTGTGAATTTTTACTTTTGATCCAAAAAAAGGATTATTTCAACCCCAGCAGAAGAGTGGATTTCAGGAACAAAACTGTAATAAAACCTTACAACTGGTCCAAAATATACAACAATTTAACGTAATATATCCTCAAATCCTCTAAACGGCTGTCAGTATCAAACAAGTATATTTAATTTAAAGGTTTGGTCTGGAGATGGAGCAGTCAGTAGTAGCTATTTGTGTAAATGCAATGCAAAACTAGAATGCAAAACATTGGCGTTTTTTTCCATCACCATGTCTTTTTAGAGCACTAGTTATTCAGATTCGGGAATCTAAAAATGTGTTTCTGGATCAGGGTGATCAATCCAATTTTGCTTTGCTTTTTTTTTCCTGGATAGCAAAACATGGGATTATCAAAATCCAGATCATTCTGATCAACTTTTTGAACAACTGGCCCCAGCTTACACCTTCTTTTAAAAGTGGCCCATATCCAATATTTTATTTTATTTTTTAATTATTTATTATATTTATTTATTATATATTTATTATATTTATTATATTTATTATTTATATATATATATATATATATATATATATATATAATTTTTTTTTTTTGAGAAAAGATAGACATGTTTAGTGATAAAAGACAAAATATTAAATGGCATGTATGAATATTTACTGAGTAATCCACTATTTTGTTGAGGGGGGTCAAAATGGCAATTTTCACCTGAGATTTAGAGTCAGGTTACAGGGGGGTAGAAATTACTTTAGCATCATAGTGTTATTTTTACACAGAGATTAGTAGTTTTGATAGAGGGAAACAAGATCCAATTCTAATTTCAGCATTATTTCTTCTTCAGACATTGGTTCTTTAACTATGATTAAGCATCAGCTGTATATAAAGTGTCTAACATTTGGTTTTAATGGGTAATATTCAACAATTTGGCCTCATTGAGATCCCCATATCTCTGGGCGTGACTGATGTAGGGCCTTGAAAATTAAGATTTCAAAAGAAAAGTTTATTAACAACTAGAATCTAAAATCACATTGCAATATCTTTAATACTTCTTGAGCTATAAGCATGCAAACTTTGGAAAGATGATATTTATGGCACTCAGACTGGTGTGTTCAATGCATTTGTTTTCACAGAAGGAAACGGCATGCATCTCTATTTTTAACATTATTTGTTCTCTTTAAAAAAAAAAAAAAAAAAAAAAAAAGTCGTATCGTATTTTTTGCAAACTGGCCCACATTTAGTTTTTGTCCACTGAAAATGGCTAATATTCAACAATCTGGCCTCATTGAGATCCCCATATCTCTGCGAGTGACTGATGTAGGTCCTTGATAATTAAGATTTCAAAAGAAAAGTTTATTAACAACTAGAATCTCAAATCATATTGCAATAGCTTTAATACTTCTTGAGCTATAAGCATGCAAACTTTGGAAAGATGATATTTATGGCACTCAGACTGGTGTGTTCAATGCATTTGTTTTCACAGAAGGAAACGGCATGCATCTCTATTTTCAACATTATTTGTTCTTCAGAAAGTCGTCTTTAAAAAAAAGTATCATATTTTTTCAAACTGACCCACATTTAGTTTTTGACCACTAAAAAATGTGTACATTTTAACGACTTTCTCCTGGAGCCGTATTGAAATTCCAATATCTCCAAAACCGAATCTCATAGGGAATTCAAAATAAAGACCCAATTTGTAAAGACCCAATATCTAAAAGGGCATTAAGATAGCTTTAATACTTCTTAAGCTAAAGGCATGCAAACTTTGGAGAAAAACTTTAAAAATGCTGTTTCCCCATTTTTGAAATAGTCACCATTGGCACATAATGCAGCAAAGATTGCTAACGTCAACAAATTTTACTAATAGAGCTAATCTCTGTGTGAAAATAACATTATGATGCTGCCATCTTTCAGAAGTCACTTGTAACTTGACTCTGAATCTCAGGTGAAATTTGCCATTTTGACCCTCCTCTATAAAGTAGCCACCGTCGTTTTTTTTTTTTTTTTGCATTGAAAAAGGGAATATCCAATCTGTCCACTTATGCAGCATACACAAATGCATCTGTCTGATTCATACCAGATTTATTTCCATAGGCCTGAAACCAATATGAGAATATCAGAATCCGTGGCCTGTTTTCTGGCTTACACATTTGTGGGTCATATCCGATCTGTGCCACATGGGAGGAGAAAATTGGAATTGGGTTACTTGAACAATGGTAATGGAAATACAGCCTTAGAGTTTCAGGTCGTCTCATGGTTCACTGTGAATCTTTGGTTTGAATATCAAAACAACACCAAACGTCCCTGTCTCACGGCTGCTGAAGGGCTTATATTTTGTGATGTGTTTGTAGGAGGTCTGGACGAGGCCCTTTATAACGTCATTGCAATGGCGAGGGAGCAGGAGATCCCGTTTGTGTTCGCTCTGGGCAGAAAGGCTTTGGGCCGTTGTGTGAATAAACTCGTGCCGGTGAGCGTTGTGGGGATATTCAACTACTCTGGAGCAGAGGTACACACACAAACACATGAACTGATCAAATACACACTTTTAAGATTTTTTTAAAGTCTCTTCTGCTTACCAAGCCTGCATTTATTTGATCCAAAATGCAGCAAAATCATTAATATTGTGAAATTTTATTTAAATATTTAATTTACTATTTTAAAATAACGTTAAATAACATTAAAATAATAAATGTATTTGAATACATTTTAAAATGTCATTTATTCCTGTGATCAAAGCTGAATTTTCAGCATCATTACTCTAGTCTTCAGTGTCACATGATCCTTCAGAAATTATTTTAATATGCTGATTTGCTGCTCAAGAAATTTTTTTTATATTAATATCAATATTTAAAACAGTTGAGTTTTTTTTTTTTGGATTCTTTGGTGAATAGAAAGAGAACAATCAACATTTATCTGAAATAAAAAGCTTTTTGGGGGAAATAAATAATAGAATGAATATTCTTATTTACCAAGGATGCTTTAAATTGATCAGAAGTGATGATAAAGACATTTATAATGTCTCAAAAGATTTCTATTTCAGATAAATGCTGTTCTTCTGATTTTTCTATTAGTCAAACAAACCTGTAAAAAAAATTTTACTCAGCTGTTTTTAACATCATGATAATAATGCATATAATAATAATAATAATTATAATAATAATAATAATAATAATATAATAAATAAAAAATGTTGAGCAGCAAATCAGTATATTAGAATGATTTCTGATGGATCATGTTCACTGTAGACTGAAGCAATGATGCAAAAAAATTCAGCTTCGAAAACATATTAATAAATGATATTTTAAAATATATTCAAATAGAAAAAGGTTATTTTAAATAGTAAAAATATTTCACATTTGTACTGTTTTTGCTGTACTTTGAATCAAATAAATGCAGGCTTGGTGAGCAGAAGAGACTTAAAAAAAAAAAAAATGAAAAAATCCTTTTGACTGGTAGTGTAGTACATGAAATGCAATGTAAGGGTTAAGGCATCTGTCAGATGCATGACTGTATATATGTGTGTGTTCAGGCTCTGTTCAATAAGCTGGTGTCTCTGACGGAGGAGGCGCGGAGGGCATATAAGGACATGGTCAGCGCTCTGGAGCAGGAGCAGGCCGAGGAGGCGCTGAAGAACGTCAAGAAGGTCACGCACCACATGGGCCACTCCAGAAACCCATCCGCCGCCAGCGCCATCTCCTTCTGCAGCGTCATCTCCGAACCCATCTCAGAGGTCAACGAGAAGGAATACGGTAAAGATGTGCAGAACCAAGTTTACTTTTTGCATCCTAAACAAGCCATGCTAAAATATTAAAGAATTACTCCACTTTCAGAATAAAAATGTCCTGATAATTCACCCCCATGTCATCCAAGATGTTCATGCCTTTCTTTCTTGCAAAGAAGTTTAGTTTTTTGAGGAAAACATTCCAGGATTTTTCTCCATATAGTGGACTTCAGTGGTGAAATAAAATGAATAAAAACAGTTTTGGAAAGGGCTTGAACCCAGATATCATATGGTATCAAAACCTGAAAAAGGTCAAATTTCACCATGTCTTTTTCCCAGATCGCATCACAAATATTGAAAATATTTAATATAACCTCCCGACTACCGGCTATGGAGTTTTGTCCTCTGTGGTGTTTTTAGCGATTTCTCAGAGACCTTACATGTCACAGTTTTAAGTCTGGATGTCCTGTACAGAGCATGTTTAGGGCTTTAGATACCAAATGTTTGGACATTTCAGCATGAACACTTCCTCTCCTTGGTCTTTAAAAACAGCTGGCATTAATTTAGTGATCAAACCTAACACCCTCATGGAAATATAATCATATTTTGTAATGATCATTTAAATCTGACACACTTTCAAATGGTTTGTCATAAAACAACATCTCAGGATAATGCAATGGGGTTTCAAATCAAAATATGACTTTCTGTTATGAAAACAAGACACAAAACTTAGGACATCAGGAGCTTAAAGCATGTTTATTACACATTTACGGAGACACAAGTGAAATTATATTTCAATATTGCTATGAAATATTAGATATTATTATGAAAGTCTTGCCAATTATTATTCCTATTATTACATTTATTTTGTCATTATATGTTGCCACCAAAAACACATTCATATGCAAAATAGATACAGTTTATTGATACATTGTTTATAATGTAAAAACCTGTTCATGGCCATTTTACATGCATTTTGCATAAAGAAAAATGCTATGTCAAATAATTATCATGTGTTTCATAACATAGTTGAGAATCATCTTTATATATATCTATATATATCTATATATATATAAAAAAGATTTGTGATTAAAATTTTTATGTCTGTTCAAGTCTTTTAACCCTTTAACCGGGACACCTACGTTTACTTCACCATATTTCAAATAAATCCTAATCTAATCATGACAAACTATACATTGCTGGAAAGGTCTAAGACTCCTAAATTGATATTTTACCACTGTTTTGTGTTACAAATTATGTAGAAAAAGTAATAGATTAATTTATGACAAGAGTGCACCACAAAAAATGTACATCATAAGAGGGGTTCAGACCTTTTTCACAAAAAGACTTTCTTTGTTGATTTTTTTCTATCACGCTTTAGAAATCATAAGAAATTATATGTCACTTAAAGACTTAAAATCTCAAAATTCATCCTTTGAAAGCCATTTTAAAATCAGACATTGTATTATCATGGAAATTGTACATGAAAATCATATTACAAAATATTTTTGTTCATGAATTATAAAAATTTAAATTTGGATAGTGCATTTTTACGTCTATGTTCAAAATAGGGAGTGACAGTTAAAGGGCTAATTTTATTAAAAAAGGATTTTTAAGTCCCGGTGTCCTCCACAGAGGACGTAGCATAACATATGAATAAAATATATAATAAAATATAATAAATAACAATCTAACAATATAATAAAAAATAATAATTATATGTTTTTTTTTTAATGCTCTAAACAATGTAATGACATGAAAAAAAACTAAAAATAACAAAAAAAAAATATAACGGTCTAATCCGATTCAATGATTTATGCTGAGCTGTGCTACCGCCAGACCTGGAGATTGTCTGAATGGATTTGAAAATGGTACTAACTCTAGAGGAAAAGAAAAAAAAAGCGGGCTGTTCCTTTAAATGGAGGCATTCAGGTGAGCGTCTGACTGATTCTGAGTGTTCTGGTCCGTTTGCAGAGACCAACTGGAGGTCGATGGTGGAGAGCGCAGATGCTCCGGAGCCACTGGACGCCGAACCCATCAGCAGAGTGACCGGCAAAGACCAGGGATCGATCGCCACACCGCCTCCGCAGCCGACGGCCAGCCCCGGCCCGAGCCCCGCGGTCGCCCGCGCGCCCGAAAGAGACGAGTCCCGCACGGACGACCGGCTGGAGTGGGCTTCACAGCAGAGCACAGAGACCGGCTCTCTGGACGGCAGCTGCCGCGACCGGCTCAACTCCTCCATGACCAGCACCACCAGCACACTGGTGCCCGGGATGCTGGAGGAGGAGGACGAAGAGGAGGAAGAGGAGGAGGACTACACGCCCGAGCCCATCTCCGTTCAGGTGCCGCCGCTCAGCTCCAGGATCGAGTCGTGGGTCTCCAAAACGCTGGAGAACCTGCAGCTGCGCAGTCAGAGCAGCACAGAGGAGGAGGACGACGAAGACGAGGAGGGGAAGCTGAGCGACGAAGAGGAGCTCGACTCTTCTGACCCGGCCGAACCCGCGCTCGACGACAAAAACGGAGCGGATTCGCCGTCGCGCACCGGATGAGAGGTCACAAACACAAACACTGACTCAGGAAACTATTAACGGACAGACCAACCGCTCACACACTCTCTGTGAATAATTCACACTGGCGTCGTTTGCTTGCACTCGACACGCGTGACTTTGTCTTTAGAAGACACTCAGGCTGCTCTTCACATTGCAAAAAATGCTTTTCTTACTTAGATTTATTGTCTTGATTCCAGCCAAAATATCTAGCAATTTTTAAATCAAGAGGGATTTTCTAGACAAGAAAAAATGGAAAAACGCAAAACTTAAGTGAGTTTTTGCGTAAAACAAGCAAAATAATCTGCCAATGGGGTAAGCAGAATGATCTTATTTCAAGATGAAAACTAGATTATTTTGCTTACCCCATTTGGCTTGTTTCAAGCAAAAACTCAATTTTTCTGAAAACAAGACAATTTTTGGTGTCTAGAAAATCCTTCTTGATTTAAGATTTGTTAGATATTTTGGCTGGAAACAAGACGAAGAAATTAAGAAAAGCATTTTTTTGCAGTGCAGCATCATGAAGCTTCATAACGGTCGTCCGTATGCTTTGTTTTAATTAGAGAAAACTGATTTCAGTTGTTCAGTAAATTTGCCGTCAAATCATCATTTACTCATCCTCATGCGATTACAAACCTGTGGAACATAAATGAAGATATGTTGAAGAACACCGGAAAACAGCCTTTGTGCTCCACTTAAAGGAATAGTTCACCCAAAATGAAATTTTGAAGCTCCAAAAAACACATATATCCATCATAAAACTAACCCTTACGGTTTGTTTTGTTTATTCTTACCAGAGCTTACACTACAAATGCGGCTTACTTACAGCTGTTCATCAAAAAAATCCTTTAGCTCCCACAAATTCTTTGGTTTTCCAGCATTTTTGTGTATTTGAACCCTTTCCACCTCCTGTGTGATTTTGAGATCCATCTTTTCACACTGAGGACAACTGAGAGACTCATATGCAACTATTACAGAAGGTTCAAACACTCACTGATGCTCCAGAAGCAAAAAACATGCATTAAGAGCCGGGGGTGAAAACTTTTGAACACAATGGAAATGTGTACATTTTGCTCATTTTGCCTAAATATCATATTTTTTTCATTTAGCACTGCCCTTCAGAAGTTACAGAAGATACCTGCATGTTTCCAAGAAGTTAAATTAGTTAAATTTACCGTGATCTTCAAATTTCAAAAGTTTTTGTATCTTAATGCATGTTTTTTCCTTCTGGAGCATCAGTGAGTGTTTGAACCTTCTGTAATAGTTGCATATGAGTCTCTCAGTTGTCCTCAGTGTGAAAAGATGGATCTCAAAATCACAGAGTCATTGCTGGAAAGGGTTCAAATACACAAAAATGCTGGAAAACCAAAGAATTTGTGTTTCCTGAAGGATTTTTCTGAAGAACAGCAGACAGTTTAACTGTTCAGGACAAACAAGAGACTCATGAACAACTATCACTAAACAAAAAACACAGCTGTAGATCATTCAGGAAACAACACAGTATTAAGAATCACTTTTGAACTTTTTATAATTTCAACTGTTATTTTCTCTTGTGGACTATGTTCTTTTATGTAAAATATCTCATTCAGGTCAGTACTAAATAAAAAAATAACATGCATTTTGTATGATCCCTCTTATTTTGCTAAAAGAATTAACATTTTGCAGATTCTGCAAACTTTTGAGCACAACCGTATGTGCTTTTTGGAGCTTCAAAATGTCAATATCTACCACCATTATAAAGCTTAGAAGAGACAAAATAAATTAACAAAAACAAAAACAACTCCATTTAAAACAACTCCAAGCAAAATACATCTAGGATGGCTTGAGGGTAAGTAAATCATGGGGAAAATTAAATTTTTGGGTGAACTATTCCTTTAAGTGGAGCACAAAGGAAAATATTTTATAATGGAAGTCATTTTTGGGAAAGCTATTCCTTTAAGAATAAAAGACGGTTATACTGGCTTGAACGACATGAGAGAGACTAAACGATGACAGAATGCTCATTTTTGGGTGAACTATCCCTTTAAGATACGATATCTGACGTCTGAGTCAGTGAATCAGTGAGTCATATGAAAATGATTCCGATTCTGAAAATGATGCTTGATGGCGTTTTCCAGCTTCTGGCCCCAGAAACGAGCAGCTGAATGTTCCTCTGAGCATCGCCACTGAAGAAATAAAGTCACGTGTTTGTAGTGAGCAAATGATTTACAGCCCAGCTGAATTATTTCCTCAAATCAATGAAGGAAACAAGCATTTATTCGTTCATTCCTCACACGCGTCTGATGTTCTGTGGACACGCGTTTTCTCCGTTCAACCAAGAACAACAGCAAACGCCGCGGAGGACAAACGGCGGACGTCTCTGTGTGATTTGTGTATAACTAATGAACAAAAATGAACAAATCCTGTGTAAATAACACGTTTAGATGTTTCTAATATTCCGTCTTGGGTTCTATTTATGGCGCTTGAATTGGAGCTGATTCTGTTTGGCGTGCGTCTCCTGGTACTGATGGGATCGGTGGTTTCCTGCGATTGTAAATTGCTGTCCGTGTGTGTGTTAGTACAGAACTGTGTCTCTAACCACGTTTGCTCTGCTCTTTCTCCTCCGTCTTTATGAAGGATTTCCGCCGATGTACATTAATTACGGTAATTGTGTGTCGACTAACGTGAGGACGAACGGATCCGCCGCTGGTGTAAAACCGTGTCGATGTTCTGGAGCAGCAGGATCTGGGTGCAATAAGCTTCTGTAGCAGCGTTCGGTGCGGTGCTATCGGATCCGTCTCTCTCTCTGTGTTTGGAGTGATCTTCATTGGCGTGTCTTTTTGCACTATGTACATAAACGTGAACATGCTTTGGTAACTAATGTGAAACTAGCACGCATCTCTCGACGTGTGTTTTTTCCAGATGGTGAAGTCGCAGCGTCTGTACATGCAGTAACTGTTCTCCGACTGATCGTTAATACAATTAAACTGTTTTCAGTAAACTATCTGCTGTGCCACGTGTTTGGTCTCACAATTTGGAAAGTTGTTACTTTGAGATTTGAGAAATGAATGGTTTTACGTGTCAGGAATTGATGTTTGACGTCCGAATGAAGACCTGAAGCGACACGCCGGAGGAAAACGAAGGTCCAGAGCATCTCACTTCCAAGTGGTAACGCTTTCCATATCAATATTAAGTTAGCTTGAGAAAGGCAACTTACTGAAATGCTATTTAAACTACTACTACTACTAATGAGACAAACATTTCTGAGCGCTACTCCTCCTAGGGATTTAACTCTACAAACTCAGATCTTCAGACTGATCTAAAGTTAGTTGCTGTATCTTTTCTAACTGATGGGACTTAGTTTTTCTAAAAATAATAATTAAAAGTGTGAAAAATCCCATAGACTTCCATTGAGGGAATGTTCAAATGAGCCAAGACTATTCAAACTCACACTGACAAAACTCCCACAATCCCTTCAGACTCAATCAAGCTGCCCTTCTATGTAATTTTTCTAATCCATTCAAACTCATTTGCTAATCATGTTAACAATATGCTAATAACATGCTAATCCTGTTAACAGTTTTGTTTAATTAGTAACATAATCATACTAAAAACATGCTAGCAATTTGTTTGTAAAATGCTATTCATGTTAGAATCATGATAGAAGCATGTTAGTAACATGCTAATCATGCTAGAATTAACAACATGCTACTAACTTGCTAATCATGTTAACATGTTCATAACTTGCTAATCATGATAGTAACATGCTAAGCGTGCTACAATTATGTTAACATGTTAATAACATGCTAATCATGCTAAAATCATGTTAACAACATGCTAGTAACTTGCTAATCATGTCAACATGTTAATAACTTGCTAATCATGCTAGTAACATGCTAAGCGTGCTAGAATAATGCTAACATGTTAGTAACATGCTACTCATGCTAGTAACTTGCTAATCATGTCCGCAACATGTTAATAACTTGCTAATCATGTTAGTTAAATGCAAGTCATGCTAGAAACATGTTAGCATATTACTAGTAATATGTTAATCATGCTAGAATCATGTTAACAACATGCTAGTAACTTGCTAATCATGTTAGCAACATGTTAATAACTTGCTAATCATGCTAGTAACATGCTAATCATGCTAGAATTAAGATGTTAGCAACATGCTAATCATGCTAGCATCACGTTAACATGCTAGTAACTTGCTAATCATATCAGCAACATGTTAACTTGCTAATCATGCTAGTAACATGCCAATCATGTTAGAAACATGTTAGCATATTGCTAGTAACATGTTAATCATGCTAGAAACATGCTAGCAACTTGCTAATCACGTTAGTAATATGTTAATCACTTTAGAAACATGTTAGCAATTTGTTAGTAGCATGCTAATAATGTTAGAAATATATTAGCAAATTGATAGTCTTGCTGGAAATGTGTTAGTAACATGCTAATCAAGCTGGAATCAAGCTAGCAACATGCCAGCACCTCGTTAATCATGCTAGAAACATGCTAACGACGTGTTAATCGTGCTAGCCACATGCTAATCATGCTAGAATCATGTTAGAAACATGTTAGCAACTTGCTAATAACATGCTAATCATGCTTGAAACATGCTAGCAGCTTGTTAATCATGCTAGTAACATGTTAACAACATGCTAGTAACTTGCTAATCATGCTAGTCACATGCTAGAAACATGCTAGCAACGTGTTAATCATGATATAAACATGTTAGTAACATGCTACTAATGCTAACAACATACTAGTAACATGCTTATCTATGTATCTCTATCTGTAATCTATATCTATCTGACTCTATTCAAAACTTTCATGCTTTAAGCTTTAAAACTACCTTAAACTTCAAACTATTTCAGACTAAAAACTATCAAACTTAACACTTTTTTAAAACGTTATAAACTTTCTGGTCAGACTTTCTCAAGCCAACTTAAAGTTTGTCTTGACAAACTATTTTTTATCTAGTTTGATATTACTGCTTTTACTGTATTAATAAGCACTGAATTACTGCCTGAGGATGATGAAAGCTTTTAAAATCAGATAAAAATTCAGATGTAAACTGACATATTTTCTTATTTTATTAGTTCCTTCAACAGCTGTTATTTATGATGGTCTTGTATATGAGTAAATATATTATGAGTTTTCTGTTTTACTTTGGAGAATCTGCTGTTTCTGAGTAACAGATAGTTTAACAAAATAAGCCTTATGCTGTAATCACAAACGACTGGAAAAGTCACGCAAATTCATTGATCATTTACTGTGTGAATCCTAAAAAGTTTTACTTTTGAAACCTGCTGAAGTAAAGAATGTAATTATTTAAATACAATTTTTAACCTGGACCACTTTTTTTTTTTTTTTAAATTGAGATCTGAAAGCTAAATAAATAAGCTTTCCATCAATGTTTGTTAGGATAGGACAATTTTTGGCCGAGATGCAACTATTTGAAAATAAAAACGAATATATTGAGAAAATTGCCTTTAAAGTTCTTAGCAATGCATATAACTAATCAAAAATTAAGTTTAAATTTAAGGAAATTTACAAAATATCTTCATGGAACGGGTCTTTACTTAATATCCTAAAGATGTTTGGCATAAAATGGATCATTTTAATCAATGCAATGCTACAAATATACTAGTGCTACTTAAGAAGGTTTTGTGCTCCAGGTTCACAAATCACTTCATTGTTTTAATTTTTTGCCAAAGGTTGAAAAACAGCAGTTTTGCCATTACATCAGACATTTTTCATATCTTTTTAGTATTAGTTTATTTGATTATCTTTATTTATTTTTTTATTTTCTGGTTTCATTTTAATTTTAGTTAATTTTTTAGTTAAAAAGTGTATGTTTGTCATTTTTATTTATTTAGGTTTACTTTTATTTCAGTTTTAGTTTATTTCAGTAATTTCAGTGCTTAAACTTATTTCAGTCTTAAGCTTATTTCTAATTTTTCTTTAGTTTTGAATCTAATATTTATATTTTATTTCAGCTTTATTTCAATTAACAAAGATGTTTTCATTTTAGTTGAGAATCTGTGGAATCAAACGTGTTGAAAACTGCTGAACTAGATGAGGTTAATAGAGGAGGAGCAGGTTATTACATTTAAATTGAGATTTTATGATGATGACAAAACATCTATTTCTTCAGAATAACATCACTGATGAGAGCAGGAGAGTATATTGAGAGAAACTAAATGTGACCCTGGAGCAAAAAAAAAACAGTCTTAAGTAGCACAGGTTTATTTGTAGCAATAGCCAAAAATACATTGTATGGGCCAAATTAATCAATTTTATGTCAAAAATCATTAGGACATTAAGAAAAGATCATGTTCCATGAAGAAAAATCAAAGTAAATGTATCAAAACTTAATTTCTGATTAGTAATATGCACTGCTGAGAACTTCATTTGGACAACTTTAAAGGTGATTTTTCTCAATATTTCGATTTTTTGCTCCCTCAGATTACAGATGATCAAATATTGTCCTATCCTAGCAAACCATACATCAATGGAAAGCTTATTTATTATTTATTGATGTATAAGTCTTCCATTTCAAATGGATATATGAGTGGATAAATTGTGATTTTTCTCTATTTTACTGGGGAGAGATTCTGCTGTTTCTGAGTAACAAATAGTTTGGAAAATAAGCCTTATCCTGTAATCACAAACAACTGGAAAAGTCATGTAAATTCATTAATCTTATCTAATCTTTATATACATATATGACTTAATGTTTAAAGTATTTTGCCAGAGGTTGAAAAACAATTTTGTCATTACATAAGACTTTTTCAATATCTTTTTAGTATCATTTAGACATTATCATAGATTTCCTTAATATATTGATTAATTTCATATTTTCTGTTTTCATTTTAATTCTTGTTACATTTTTAATTTGTTTTATTTTGTATTTTAGTTTGTTATTCTCTTTAGGTGTAATTTATTTGTGTTTTAGTTTGTTTTTTATTTCGACTTTTTTAATTTTAGTGCCTAAACTTGAACTTATTTCAGTCTTAAGTTTTGAATCTAATTTTTATGTTTTATTGAGAGGTTGAAAAACAGCAGTTTTGTCGTTTACATCAGCCTTTTTCAATATTTTTTTAGTATCATTTAGATATTATTATTATTATTATTATTATTATTATAGATTTCCTTTATATTTTGATGAATTTTTGTATATTTTCTGTTTTCATTTTCATTTTTTGTTACATTTTTATGTACTTTTGTTATTCTCTTTAGGTGTCATTTATTTTTCTGCTTTAGTTTTTTATTTCGACTTGGTAATTTTCATGCTTAAACTTGAACTAACTTCAGTCTTAAGCTTTTTTAAAAGGCAACATTTCTGATTTTTGTTTACTTCTGAATCTAATATTTATATTTTATTTCAGCTTTATTTCAATTAACAAAGATGTTTTCATTTTAGTTTCAGGTCTGCTTGAGAAGCTATGGAGTCAAACAGGTAGAAAACTGCTGCACGAGATGATATTAGCAGAGGTAGAGCAAGTTATTGCATGTAGCTGAAAGATTATGAGGATAAACATTTATTTATTTAGAATAACATCATTGATGAGAGCAGGAATGTATGTTGAGGTCATCTAAATGTGATCCTGGAGCACAAAACCATCGTAAATACAGCGGGTATACATCGTATGGGTCAAAATGATCGATTTTATGCCAAAAATCGTTAGTATATTAAATAGAGCATGTTCCATGAAGATATTTGCACCACTTTAAAGGTGATTTTCTCAATATTTATTTTTTTTGCACCCTCAGATTCCAGATTATCAAATAGTTGTGTCTCCAATATTGTCCTAACAAGCCATACTTCCTGCTTTCTAATGAAGTATAAATCTCAATTTTAAAGAAATTGACCCTTATGACAGGTTTTGTGGTCCAGGGTCACAACTGGTGTTTGTTTTGTAGTCTTTAGAGCAGGTATACATCATATGGGTCAAAATGATTGATTTTATGCCAAAAATCATTCGGATATTAAGTAAAGATCATGTTGCATGAAGATATTTTGTCAATTTCCTACCATAAATAAATCAAAACTTTATTTTCGATTACTAATATGCATTGCTAAGAACTTCATTTGGACAACTTTAAGGTGATTTTCTCAATATTTATTTTTTGCACCCTCAGATTCCAGATTATCCAATATTGTCATATTCTAACAAACCATACTTCAAACTTTGTAATCATTTAAATATAATTTTTAACCTGGACCACAAAACCAGTCATAAGGGTCTTTTTTTTAAATTGAGATCTGAAAGCTAAATAAATAAGCTTTCCATCAATGTTTGTTAGGATAGGACAATTTTTGGCCGAGATGCAACTATTTGAAAATAAAAACGAATATATTGAGAAAATTGTCTTTGAAGTTCTTAGCAATGCATATTACTAATCAAAAATTAAGTTTAAATTTAAGGAAATTTACAAAATATCTTCATGGAACACAATCTTTACTTAATATCCTAAAGATTTTTGGCATAAAATGGATCATTTTAATCAATGCGATGCTACATATAATATACTAGTGCTACTTAAGAAGGTTTTGTGCTCCAGGTTCACAAATCACTTCATTGTTTTAATTTTTTGGTTGAAAAAAACAGTTTTGCCATTATGTCAGGCATTTTTCATATCTTTTTAGTATTAGTTTATTTTATTATTTGATTATCTTTATTTATTTTTTTATTTTCTGGTTTGTATGTTGTGTGTGTAGTGTATGTTTGTCATTTTTATTTATTTAGGTTTACTTTTATTTTAGTTTTAGTTTATTTCAGTAATTTCAGTGCTTAAACTTGAACTTCAGTCTTAAGCTTATTCCAAATTTTTATGTCAAAAATCATTAGGATATTAAGTAAAGATCATGTTCCATGAAGATGTTTTGTACATTTCCTACCGTAAATATATCAAAACTTAATTTCTGATTAGTAATATGCATTGCTAAGAACTTCATTTGCACATCTTTAATCTTTTTTTGCACCCTCAGATTCCAGATTATCAAATATGCCAAAAATCGTTAGTATATTAAATAGAGCATGTTCCATGAAAATATTTGCACCACTTTAAAGGTGATTTTCTCAATATTTATTTTTTTTGCACCCTCAGATTCCAGATTATCAAATAGTTGTGTCTCCAATATTGTCCTAACAAACCATACTTCATGCTTTCAAATAATGTATAAATCTCAATTTTAAAGAAACTGACCCTTATGACAGGTTTTGTAGGTCCAGGGTCACAACTGGTGTTTGTTTTGTAGTCTTTAGGGCGGGTATACATCGTATGGGTCAAAATTATTGATTTTATGCCAAAAATCATTAGGATATTAAGTAAAGATCATGTTGCATGAAGATATTTTGTAAATTTCCTACCGTAAATGAATCAACTTTATTTTCGATTAGTAATATGCATTGCTAAGAACTTCATTTGGACAACTTTAAGGTGATTTTCTCAATATTTATTTTTTGCACCCTCAGATTCCAGATTATCAAATACTTCAAACTTTGTAATCATTTAAATATAATTTTTAACCTGGACCACAAAATTTTCATTTTAATTTTTTTTAAAGTGTATGTTTGTCATTTTTATTTATTTAGGTTTACTTTTATTTCAGTTTTAGTTTATTTCAGTGCTTAAACTTGAACTTATTTCAGTCTTAAGCTTATTTCAAATTTTTATGTCAAAAATCATTAGGACATTAAGATCATGTTCCATGAAGATGTTTTGTACATTTCCTACCGTAAATATATCAAAACTTAATTTCTGATTAGTAATATGCATTGCTAAGAACTTCATTTGCACATCTTTAATCTTTTTTTGCACCCTCAGATATCAAATATTGTCATACTTCATGCTTTCTAATGAAGTATAAATCTCAGTTTTAAAGAAACTGACCCTTATGACTGGTTCTATAGGCCCAGGGTCACAAATGGAGTTTGTTTTGATCTCGAAGTTGGCTAAAACTGTTGAAACGCTTGCAGTCAGAAGGTGGCGCTCTTGTCTAAGCTCAGACTGAAGTTCGAGGAGAACAAAGCTGGCACAGATCTGAAGTCAGAAAAAAAACACAAAACATGCAGAGAGACGCTTCGGATTTCGTCGGTTCGTATAACCGCTGTGAAATCTGACAGGAATCCTTCTCAAGTCCAAGAGAAGAACCGCTTCCAAATCAAAAGTGTGTTGAGTGAGTGTGAGTTTGGGTGGAGGAGCTGGCTGACGTCAGACAGCTGCTCACATTCATCTCACACCTCACGTGAATCTCTCTCTCGTCTGCGCTCGCATCCAGACCGAGGGGCTTTCCAGAATTCCTCAGCTGGAGTGGGACAGATTGTGTGAGCTGGACAGAAGAACTGTCAAATATCAGTGCGCTGGGCTGTTGTGGCTGGTTGCTGGGCTGAGTGTTGTCCTAGTAAAGTCAGACGGTTTAACCCACGCTGACTATAAAGCACTAGCAACACAAACAGCTGTAACAAATAAAGGCAGAAGAGGGATGAAGTGTTTCACTGAGCATTGCACAGCGGCTGACGGCAATACAGGTCGTTCAGAACAAACGCTGGACTGATTCCTGTAATTCATGTTTCTCAAATCGCAGGCATCTTGAATTCTGCCGTAATGGCAAAATCGTGAAATTCCGACGCATTAAGTGTTGAGAAGTGCCGTTATTTCCCAGCATGCACAGCCCAAGGCCAGTAACGCTTTTGGAATTCATGTTTCTGATTATAAGAGCGATCGCGCCGCCTGTGAGCGACTGGCCTCTTCATAAAAGACCCAGAATATGCTGCAAAACAGACATTTACAGCCTGAAATATGAAACACGAGATTTATACGCCGTGTGTGTTCATGAATTCGCCGCAGACACGACCGAACACGTCTGTGGATGAGAACACGCCGATTTGTTTGCAAACAACGAACGGTCGCGCGCACATTAGGCTCCTCTTAGACCTGCAGTGAATGGGTGCCGTCAGAATGAGAGTAATCCACAGCACTCCAGTCTATCAGTTAACATCTTGAAGACAAAAACTGAAACAAATCCATCATTAAGATGTTTTTATTGAGTCCATAATCCATAATAACGCTTCCTCCAGTGAAAAACTGGTTTGGTCTGAATCAGGAGAGAAATCTGCACAGATCAAGCACTGTTTACAAGCCAAAACAGCTCTAAACAAACATGTGGCTGGATTTTGGTGTGAGAGACAACAGGAGATGGACTTTTTCACTGAAGGAAGTGTTATTATATCAGCTATTTGGACTCTCAATCTGACGGCACCCATTCACTGCAGAGGATTTATTGGTGAGCAAGCGATGGAATTATGCATTTCTGCAAATCTGATGAAAAAACTAACCGTAATCAAGATATCCAAGATTAGGATAAGTTTGTTTCTTCATCAGATTTGTAGAAATGTCTGCAGTGAATAGGTGCCATCAGAATGAGAGTCCAAACGGCTGATTAAAAACATCACAATAATCCACACCACTCCAGTCCATCAGTTAACATCTTGAGAAGACAAAAGCTGAAACAAATCCATCAAGACATTTTTAACTCAAATACTAAGAGTCCATAATCCATAATAACGCTTCCTCCAGTGAAAAACTGGTCTGGTCTGAATCAGGAGAGAAATCTGCACAGATCAAGCTCTGTTTACAAGCCAAAACAGCTCTAAACAAATATGTGGCTCGATTTTGATGTGAGAGACAACAGGAGATGGACTTTTTCACTGGAGGAAGCGTTATTATATCAGCAGTTTGGACTCTCATTCTGACGGCACCCATTCACTGCAGAGGATCTACTGGTGAGCAAGTGAAGGAATGACACATTTCTACAAATCTGATAAAGAAACTAACTGGAATCAGGACATCTAAGATTAGGATGAGTTTGTTTCTTCATCAGATTTGTAGAAATGTGTCATTCCATCTCTGTCTCACTGCAGTGAATGGGTGCCGTCAGAATGAGAGTCCAAACAGCTGATAAAAACATCACAATAATCCACAAGTAATCCACACCACTCCAGTCCATCAGTTAACATCTTGAGAAGACAAAAGCTGAAACAAATCCATAATTAAGACGTTTTAACTCAAATACTAAGAGTCCATAATCCATAATAACACTTCCTCCAGTGAAAAACTGGTCTGGTCTGAATCAGGAGAGAAATCTGCACAGATCAAGCTCTGTTTACAAGCCAAAACAGTCAAAAATGGCTCTAAACAAATATATGGCTGGATTTTGATGTGAGAGACAACAGGAGATGAACTATTTCACTGGAGGAAGTGTTATTATTTCAGCTGTTTATACACTCAATCTGATGGCACCCATTCACTGCAGAGGATTTTGACACATTTCTACAAATCTGATGAAGAAACACTCATCCTAATCTTGGATGTCCTGATTACGGTTCGTTTCTTAATCAGATTTGTAGAAATGTGATTCCATCACTTGCTCACCAATAAATCCTCTGCAGTGAATGGGTGCCGTCAGATTAAGAGTATAAACCTTTGATATAATAACACTTCCTCCAGTGAAAAAGTTCATCTCCTGTTGTCTCTCACATCAAAATCCAGCCACATATTTGTTTAAAGCTGTTTTGTCTTGTAAACGGTGCTTGATCTGAGCACATTGGAGGAAGTATTATTATGGATTAGTTTAAACATCTTATATTTTAGCTAAAAACATCTTAATAATGGTTTTGTTTCAGCTTTTGGCTTCTCAAGATGTTAACTGATGGACTGAAGTGGTGTGGATTACTTGTGGATTATTGTGATGCTTTTATCAGCTGTTTGGACTCTCATTCTGACGGCACCCATTCACTGCAGTGAGACAGTGATGGAATGACACATTTCTACAAATCTGATGAAGAAACACTCCTCCTAATCTTGGATGTCCTGATTACGGTAAGTTTCTTCATCAGATTTGTAGAAGTGTGTCATTCCATCACTTGCTCACCAATGGATCCTCTGCAGTGAATGGGTGCCGTCAGATTGAGAGTATAAACCTCTGATAAAATAACACTTCCTCCAGTGAAAAAGTTCATCTCCTGTTGTCTCTCACATCAAAATCCAGCCACATATTTGTTTAGAGCTGTTTTGTCTTGTAAACGGTGCTTGATCTGTGCAGATTGGAGGAAGTATTATTATGGATTAGTTTAAACATCTTATATTTTAGCTAAAAACATCTTAACAATGGATTTGTTTGAGCTAAGATGTTAACTGATGGATTGGAGTGCTGTGGATTACTTTTGGATTATTGTGATGCTTTTATCAGCTGTTTGGACTCTCATTCTGACGGCACCCATTCACCCAGAGGATCTGTTGGTGAACAAGTGACATAATGCTACATTTCTCCAAATCTGATGAATATTCAAACTCCTCTACATCTTGGATAAACAGAGGCTGACCGCATTTTCAGAAAGCATTCGTTTTTGGACGATCTAGTCCATTAATCCATGTGCCCTTGTGATTTTGCATCCAAATCATGAACTCCAAGCAGGAATCTCTCTCTTCTCTGATGGCGTGTGCATGAGGGCGTGACAATAATCGCTCCAGTGGCCTGTCGCTCACATGAGATCACAGCAATTAGCAAACCACAATGATCCAATCGATTCCCGACGGACAACGTCAAAAAGTCCTGCCCTACATTTTTCTTGTTCAGAAGCCGTCTCACTTGGACTTGTCAAAAAGCCATTGCAACTTCTGTTTCATGTAGACTTTTAAGTTTCACCAGCATTTGTTTCTTGCAGTGGTAATTTCGTTAATAATAATTTTCATCATTAACTTCGTCAATGAGATTTTTTTTTCACCGACAAAAACGAAACGATTATGAACTAAAATTCTTCTTGAATGACAAAAACTATGACAAAAATCTACTGCCGTTTTCATCAACGAATAAAAACGAGAGGGACGATTTGGAAAGAGATTTTTTCAGAAAAATCTTTTGTGTAGCAGGAGATGCATACAAACCAGCGGGACACAAGCTAAAATACACTTGCTGCACGTCTAATAAAACACTCAAAAATGTGAATATGTGGGAGAAGTGCAGACATATGGATAAATTTGACGACGCAAAAGAGAACTCAATTCGGTCTTGTTTTCTGAGCGCAGACACTGAAGCAAACACACAGAAAACACGACACACTCTTTCACGTTGCAACTGAGAAACACACACAAAATGATCTGGAATTGTCTGTTTTGATGAGTATTCATGTAAACACAGACGATTAGGTCTTAAATGAACGTAAACAGTTGAGAGAAAGTGTATCAGTGCATTGCATTGGGTTTTAAAGGGACAGCAGCCGCATTTAGTGTCTATTGTCCGAGTCACTGATGTTCATCAAGAAACAAAAACAGAAAACCTAACAGAAAGATAAATCTAAATTCATTTATAGAAATAAACATGTCTGTTTGAAAGAATGAAGAATATGGGAAACAAGTGACTATAAAGAGTGCATCATTAGCCGATATAACCATCGGGATTACATTCAAAAGAAGACCATGTTCTTTATGAGAAGTGGTTTTATTTAATTTTAATATTAAGGCATGTTGTGCATCACCGCAGTTAAATTGTGTTTATCATGATTAAACCTTAATATCAAACCTATAGAAGAGTTTGAAAATTTTAGAGAAATTCTTAATAAATGCACTGCACTGTAACTAAACCCATTAAGTTTCAGCAGACTAAATTTATTGTAGATTTAAACTAAAATCTCATGATATTTCGTCGACTAAAACTAAAAGCAATTCTGATGACTAAAATATGACTAAAACTAAATAGCATTTTAGTCAAAAGACTATGACTAATACTAAATCTAAATTAACCCTGGTTTCTTGATGCTAGTGGTTTGAGATCGAATGATCAGGTGTCTGCTGCGATTCCAACCGTCGGTCTGACAGCATCATGTGACGCGTCTCTAAACGCATCCGGAGCCAACGGTGACACACGCTGAGAAATATGCTGCCCGCGGCCCCTGCGTGTGTGAGTGTGTGTGCATTAATCTTCACCACTGAGGGGCTTTGTCAGGGTCGTTACAGACGACAGGAAAACAAGATTGCACAGCTGTGAACATCAGCCGCCTGTCGCCCTCTGCATCTGTCAGTCTGCCGTTCTGCTGTTGATGGAGCTCATGCGCACACACACACACACACACACAGATCTGATTGGATGAGATCATCTGAGGGTCGTTATTTGTCTTGGGGAACTTGCGATGGGCGAGCCGGTGTGAGTCAGCGAGCGAATTACCTCAAACATCAGAGATGCACGTGATGCTCTGGTTCTGGAGCGTGAGTTCATCACCTGCTGATGTCAGATGCACTAATGACTGCACATAAACGTGGACAGATTTACATCAGTCCGCCAAGAAGCAGAATCAGGTTTAATAGGCACCAAATCACTGGATTTGATGAAGTTTGAGATCATCAGGTCTTTGTAGGGCATTTAGTAGGCAGCTACTCTCAAGCTCCACCTGTGCCTCAGCCGTCTTGTACGATTGCACATGTCTGTTTGGGAAACAACGCTCGTGTGTAGATGCACATGTATGCTTGTTTACATGTGCACGAGTTTGTGTGGGTGCCGGTCTGACCGAAAGACCCGGGCGACCCAAAACACGAGAGTTTTCCAAACCGTAGATGGTCAAAAATGTGAAGGGAGGTCGTTGGTGTTTTTCTGCGAGCCGCTTCTCTGTGTCAAAGGAGAGAAATGAACCTCAGGGGGCTGAAACATCCAAACAACAGCAGCGCCGGAGGATCGTGGACGAGACAAACGGCCCGTGATCGGCTGATTCAATCAAAGACAGTTGCCTGATTATAGATTACAAGTAATGCAAGCTACTAGTGAACTTTTTAATTTACAAAGTTACTTTTTCAATCGTTTTTTTCCCATTTCGAGAGAAATTGTAAGTTCATTTTATTGCCCAGTGTATTTGCTACTGAGCTGATGATCCGATTCAAAGTGGCATAATGTGACCCTGGACCGCAAAACCGGTCTTAAGGATCAATTGTTTTAATATTGAGGTTTATACATCGCCTGAAAGCTGAATAAATAAGCTTGTTAGGATAGGACAATATTTGGCCGAGATGCTAAATATTTAAAAATCTGGAATCTGAGGGTGCAGAAAAATCTAAATATTGAGAAAATGGTCTTTAAAGTTGTGCCTTTATCGGCTTTAAAGCCTTTAAAATCTGCAAATGAAGTTCTTAGCAATGCATATCTAATCAAAAATTAAGTTTTGATATATGTGACCCTGGAGCACTAAACCAGTCATAAATCACTGGGGATATATTTGTAGTAATAGGCAAAAATACATTGTATGGGTCAAAAAAATGCCAAAAATCATTAGGATATTAAGCAAAGATCATGTTCCATGAAGATATTTTGTAATTTTCGTCCCGTAAATGTATCAAAACTTAATTTTTGATTAGTAATATGCATTGCTAAGAACTTCATTTAGACAACTTTTAAAGGCGATTTTCTTAGTATTTTGATTTTTTTGCACCCTCAGATTGCAGATTTTCAAATAGTTGTATCTCGGCCAAATATTGTCCTATCCTAACAAACTATTAAGAAAGCTATTTATCCAGCTTTCAGATAATGTATAAATCTCTATTTCGAAAAAATTGACCCTTATGACTAGTTATGTGGTCAAGGTTCACATATTTACTGTAAGAAAATTGCAAAATATCTTCATGGAAAATGATCTTTACTTAATATCCTAATGATTTTTGGCAGTTTTTTGACCCATACAATGTATTTTTGGCTATTGCTATAAATATACCGTGCTACTTAAGACTCCAGGGTCATAAATGACAAATGACATGAATTTATGAAATATATGTTTCTTTCAGCCCGAGGCTTATTCATTTAACTTTTGGCTTGAAAGGGCTTTTATATTTCCCCAGTTGAGAAAAGTAACGTAATGCATTACTTTCCATCAAAGGTAACTAAGTAATGTAATTAGTTACCTTTTTAGGGGGTAACCCAGTGTTACAATGCATTACTTTTTAAAAGTAACTTTCCCCAACACTGTTGACAAAGGCCAGAGAGTTCCTGAGGTCATCTTATGATGCATTCGTGAGTGTGTTTACATGCGATGTGGTCAAATCTTTTTCTGGGAAGTTCATATTTACAAACTTGGTCATCGTAATCTTGGCATTAGATGATAAAATTTTTGCTTGAGCAAGAGGGCAGTGTACCTTTTGTTTATGAACCACAAATAAATTGCATTTATGTAGCTACCGTGAAGTGAGTCATTATTCTATGACAAAAAAAATCATCTAACATCAGCTAGATGAACCGTCTGTTGCATCCGCCAACAACTGCCTGGAAAATCGAGGCTCAAAGAAAATCCCCACTTGTTTCCCAATTGAATCATTACATACAGTCTTTCCAACTTGACTTGAAAGTGAAGCCTGAAACCTGAAACACACTCATTGTCATGTTCTCTTTGTTGATTCTGTCTGCATTGATCCTGAACTGATCTTTGTTTTGTCTTTCACACAGATGATGATGGCTACATTGCATTTCATGCAGCGGATCTACTTACTTGTTCCCATTTCAATCCAACAGCTGGTTTAAGAGGATTTAAGGAATATAAACGTAATTGTTTAAAGTTAGTCGTGTGCAACTGTGCCATTGACCCTCACAAAGATTTAACAAGCACAAATCACCCAATCAAAGGAGAATTTTAATGAAAGCATAAAAATGACATGCTCATATTGAGTCTATCAGTCAGGAAAAGGTTACGCAGACATTTCCAAGACCCTGGATCCGAACAGACCAACAGCGAGAGCCGTAATGTCGAAACGAAGAGCTCTTGGAACGCTGGCGAAACTCCCCAGGAGCGCCTGGCCTGCCAAGGTTTCTCCAGAGGCGCAGCCTAAAATCATCCAGACCGTCACAGAAGATCCTGAAGCAGGGCCCAGAGAACTGCAGGCTCCTCTCGGGTCAGCCTTTGGGATGCCACAATCAGAAAGAACAAAAACGTTTGTCTATCACGTGCCAAGAAGCACTCGGATCGTTCCAAGCGTTTTGGGAAGGTGTTCTGTGGAGAGACAATCCGAGCCGAGAATGAATCAGTTTCAGGAGCTGGACGACTCAGTCGCCGCTCTATATCAGATGAACGTCCATCCGTGATCCAGCTGGAGATGAAGCAGAGCTGGATGATGTGAAACGCAAATGCATATTCACATGAGAACGGCAGAAAAGAAGCACACAGCCCAGTGTTTACAGATGTACACTGTGAAATCCTGAAACGTGACGACTGATTAATGACTCACTGCGCTCTGGGGTGTTTTTAGTAGCAATGCCATAGAAGAACCATTTTTGGTTCCTTAAAGAACTTTTCAGTTATTACATTTTTTTTTAATAATCTAAAGAACCTTTTTGCACCTTTTGTGCAGTGGAAATGTTCCACACTCTTGAAAAGAAAGCTTCCAAAAGAGCGTTTACTCAATAATGCCATAGAAAAATCATTTTTAGTTCTCCAAAGAACCTTTCAGTGATCAGAACCTAACTTTTTCTTAGTGTGAAGAACATTTTAATAATCTAAAGAACCTTCTTGCACCTTTTGTGCAGTGGAAATGTTCCACACTCTTGAAAAGAAAAATTCCAAAAGAGTGTTTACTCAACAATGCCACAGAAGAACCATTTTTGGTTCTTCAGAGAACCTTTCAGTTATCAGAACCTAACTTTTTCTTAGTATGAACAACATTTTAATAATCTAAAGAACCTGTTTGCAAGTAAATGTTCCACACTTATGAAAAGAAAGCTTCCAAAAGATTGTTTGCTCAACAATGCCATAGAAGAACCATTTTTGGTTACTCAAAGAACCTTTCAGTGATTAGAACCTAAAAGAACCACTTTTTTCTTAGTGTGAACCACATGTTAATAATCTAAAGAACCTTCTTGCACCTTTTGTGCAATGAAAATGTTCAACACTCTTAAAAAGGAAAGTTTCAAAAGAGTGTTTACTCAACAATGCCAAAGAAGAACCATTTTTGGTTCTCCAAAGAACCTTTCAGTGATCAGAACCTAACTTTTTCTTAGTGTGAAGAACATTTTAATAATCTAAAGAACGTTCTTGCACATTTTGTGCAGTGGAAATGTTCAACACTCTTAAAAAGAAAGCTTTCAAAAGAGTGTTTACTCATCAATGCCATAGAACCACCATTTTTGGTTCTCCAAAGAACCTTTCAGTGATCAGAACCCAACTTTTTCTTAGTGTGAAGAATGTTTTAATATTCTAAAGAATCTTTTTGCACCTTTTGTGCAGTGGAAATGTTCAACACTCTTAAAAAGGAAAGTTTCAAAAGAGTGTTTACTCAACAATGCCAAAGAAGAACCATTTTTGGTTCTCCAAAGAACCTTTCAGTGATCAGAACCTAACTTTTTCTTAGTGTGAAGAACATTTTAATAATCTAAAGAACGTTCTTGCACATTTTGTGCAGTGGAAATGTTCAACACTCTTGAAAAGAAAGCTTTCAAAAGAGTGTTTACTCAACAATGCCATAGAACCACCATTTTTGGTTCTCTAAAGAACATTTCAGTGATCAGAACCTAAAAGAACCACCTTTTCTTAGTGTGAAGAACATTTTAATAATCTAAAGAAACTTTTGTGCAATGGAAATGTTCAACACTCTTGAAAAGAATGATTCCAAAAGAGTGTTTATTCAACAATGCCATAGAAGAACCATATTTGGTTCCTCAAAGAACCTTTCAGTGATCAGAACCTAAAAGAACCACCTTTTCTTAGTGTGAAGAACATTTTAATAATCTAAAGAAACTTTTGTGCAATGGAAATGTTCTTTGGAGAACCACAATTTTTGGTTCTCCAAAGAACCTTTCAGTGATCAGAACCTAAAAGAACCACTTTTTTCTTAGTGTGAATATTCTAAAGAACATTTTTGCACCTTTTGTGCAGTGGAAATGTTCAACATTCTTAAAAAGAACAATCCCAAAGAGTGTTTACTCAACAATGCCACAGAAGAACCATTTTTGGTTCTCCAAAGAACCTTTCAGTGATCAGAACCTAACGTTTTCTTAGTGTGAAGAATGTTTTAATATTCTAAAGAATCTTTTTGCACCTTTTGTGCAGTGGAAATGTTCCACACTCTTGAAAAGAAAGCTTCCAAAAGAGCGTTTACTCAATAATGCCATAGAAAAATCATTTTTAGTTCTCCAAAGAACCTTTCAGTGATCAGAACCTAACTTTTTCTTAGTGTGAAGAACATTTTAATAATCTAAAGAACCTTCTTGCACCTTTTGTGCAGTGGAAATGTTCCACACTCTTGAAAAGAAAAATTCCAAAAGAGTGTTTACTCAACAATGCCACAGAAGAACCATTTTTGGTTCTTCAGAGAACCTTTCAGTTATCAGAACCTAACTTTTTCTTAGTATGAACAACATTTTAATAATCTAAAGAACCTGTTTGCAAGTAAATGTTCCACACTTATGAAAAGAAAGCTTCCAAAAGATTGTTTGCTCAACAATGCCATAGAAGAACCATTTTTGGTTACTCAAAGAACCTTTCAGTGATTAGAACCTAAAAGAACCACTTTTTTCTTAGTGTGAACCACATGTTAATAATCTAAAGAACCTTCTTGCACCTTTTGTGCAATGAAAATGTTCAACACTCTTGAAAAGAAAGCTTCCAAAAGAGCGTTTACTCAATAATGCCATAGAAAAATCATTTTTAGTTCTCCAAAGAACCTTTCAGTGATCAGAACCTAACTTTTTCTTAGTGTGAAGAACATTTTAATAATCTAAAGAACCTTCTTGCACCTTTTGTGCAATGAAAATGTTCAACACTCTTAAAAAGAAAGGTTTCAAAAGAGTGTTTACTCAACAATGCCAAAGAAGAACCATTTTTGGTTCTCCAAAGAACCTTTCAGTGATCAGAACCTAACTTTTTCTTAGTGTGAAGAACATTTTAATAATCTAAAGAATGTTCTTGCACATTTTGTGCAGTGGAAATGTTCAACACTCTTAAAAAGAAAGCTTTCAAAAGAGTGTTTACTCATCAATGCCATAGAACCACCATTTTTGGTTCTCCAAAGAACCTTTCAGTGATCAGAACCCAACTTTTTCTTAGTGTGAAGAATGTTTTAATATTCTAAAGAATCTTTTTGCACCTTTTGTGCAGTGGAAATGTTCAACACTCTTGAAAAGAAAGCTTTCAAAAGAGTGTTTACTCAACAATGCCATAGAACCACCATTTTTGGTTCTCTAAAGAACATTTCAGTGATCAGAACCTAAAAGAACCACCTTTTCTTAGTGTGAAGAACATTTTAATAATCTAAAGAAACTTTTGTGCAATGGAAATGTTCAACACTCTTGAAAAGAATGATTCCAAAAGAGTGTTTATTCAACAATGCCATAGAAGAACCATATTTGGTTCCTCAAAGAACCTTTCAGTGATCAGAACCTAAAAGAACCACCTTTTCTTAGTGTGAAGAACATTTTAATAATCTAAAGAAACTTTTGTGCAATGGAAATGTTCTTTGGAGAACCACAATTTTTGGTTCTCCAAAGAACCTTTCAGTGATCAGAACCTAAAAGAACCACTTTTTTCTTAGTGTGAATATTCTAAAGAACATTTTTGCACCTTTTGTGCAGTGGAAATGTTCAACATTCTTAAAAAGAACAATCCCAAAGAGTGTTTACTCAACAATGCCACAGAAGAACCATTTTTGGTTCTCCAAAGAACCTTTCAGTGATCAGAACCTAACGTTTTCTTAGTGTGAAGAATGTTTTAATATTCTAAGGAATCTTTTTGCACCTTTTGTGCAGTGGAAATGTTCCACACTCTTGAAAAGAAAAATTCCAAAAGAGTGTTTTCTCAACAATGCCACAGAAGAACCATTTTTGGTTCTTCAAAGAACCTTTCAGTGATCAGAACCTAAAAGAACCACCTTTTCTTAGTGTGAAGAACATTTTAATAATCTAAAGAAACTTTTGTGCAATGGAAATGTTCTTTGGAGAACCAAAATGTTTGGTTCTCCAAAGAACCTTTCAGTGATCAGAACCTAAAAGAACCACTTTTTTCTAAGTGTGAAGAATATTTTAATAATCTAAAGAACCTTTTTGCACCTTTTGTGCAGTGGAAATGTTCAACACTCTTGAAAAGAATGATTTCAAAATACTGTTTACTCAACAATGCCATAGAAGAACCATATTTGGTTCCTCAAAGAACCTTTCAGTGATCAGAACCTAACTTTTTCTTAGTGTGAAGAACATTTTAATAATCTAAAGAACCTTTTTGCACCTTTTGTGCAATGGAAATGTTCATCACTCTTAAAAAGAATGATTCCAAAAGAGTGTTTACTCAACAATGCCATAGAACCACCATTTTTGGTTCCTCAAAGAACATTTCAGTGATCAGAACCTAAAAGAACCACCTTTTCTTAGTGTGAAGAACATTTTAATAATCTAAAGAACCTTTTTGCACCTTTTGTGCAGTGGAAATGTTCATCACTCTTAAAAAGAACGATTCCAAAGGAGTGTTTACTCAACAATGCCACAGAAGAACCATTTTTGGTTCCTCAAAGAACCTTTTAGTGATCAGTTCCTAAAAGAAAGAACCTCATGGAGCCATCAATGCCTCAACACCTGACGTTTCAGAGGTAAAAACCCAGCTGAAAGTCTGAGTTCTGCCGCCTCACAGGCGTCTCTACGTGAACCTGAACGCTCTGCGATATCAAAGCAATCTAGCCGTGATTAATAATGATTGATTCTGTGAGATTTCAGATACTCCTCCCATATCGCTGATCGTCTGGGAGTCGGAGCGCTCGATTCCTGGAGTCCAAGACCACGGGAAATGAAAGGAGACACAGTCGCTCCTGAGCCAAGGCAAATAAACAGTGTGAGAAAGTTTGAGTAAGACGCTTTCGCACAGGCGCACGCTCCCCCGCCCGTTCCTCCATCCGTCTGCGATCCGCACGAGGCCGGGAACAGGAACAGGAATGGGATGCTGTTATTGGGTCACGTGCGGCGAGAGAGAGGACTGAATTCCTCAAAAGTAGGTCAGTATATTGGAGCATCTGTTTAAGCCATAGCGCCGAGCCCTGGAGAAAGTAAACACACAGAAGAATGAGCAGAACTTTGTCAGTCGGCCTCGAACCCCGCAGCCGACGGGACCCAGAGACACACGGATAGCCGCGGGACGCCTCGTGACGTTACGACGCCTGACGACACGACATAAATTAAACCAAATGCAGTATATGTGACGTGTTTATGAGCTAAACACAAGATTCAGTGTGAAAAATTCATTGGGTGAGACTTTATCACCATGATTCAGCTATATATGCAGGGGGTTGATAAAGTCGCAGCATTATTTGAATAGTATTAGAATCATTACTTCATTACTCACAGGGTTCGTACAAGCTGCTTGAAGTGCTTGAAGTACTTGAATTTGACTTTTTGAAATATAAGGCCTGGAAAACCCTTGAAAGTAACAATAATTCCTGAAGAGGTGCTTGAAAAGTCCTTGAAGATAATGTATCTATGAAATCAGTGTTTACATTTTTTAAATAAGCACATATCTTTTCACACAAAAGACAGAATAATAAAAAAACCCTTTTTGCCTATTCTAATTAATGTCATAAAGCTATGGAGCTAAACCAGTAGTAGTACTGACAGTGTCATGTAAACATGGCTGAAGATGCGAAATAAGGAACAGATGAACCAGATCAATTGAGTGAGTCATTTAGGCTGGACCCGCTCCGACTGAGTCAAGCTCGTGACTTCTTTTCACTTCAAGCGATTCACTAGCAAAACCCAAATCAAATTAAAGAGCCATTCATTGGCTCATTCATTCAACATCACTTGTGATGATTTTAAAAACCATTGTGTCGCAACATGATTAACTGTTTTGAGGCTTTCGTATCACAAATTTGATTCAGATCGGAACTTCGGAGGACATATGAATCATTTGATTTAAATTAGAACTTCAGAGGGTTTTTGCATCAATTTATGGTTTGCGATTCATTATTCAGATGGGGACTTTATAACATGGATTGTGAATCATTTGATTTAGATCAGAACATAAGAGCGGGTTTGTGAATCTTTTGCTTTTTAGATCAGAACTTAGGAGCGAGGAGCGCAAATAATTTGATTCATATCAGGACTTCGGAGCAGTTTCGAGAATCTTTTTTTCAGTAGAAAACTGCAAAACCATGTGAGATATATGTTTGAAGTCCTTGAAAAACAAAAAAGAAGTGCTTAAAGAGTTCTTGAAAGTCCTGGAATTTTATTTTACAGTATCTGTAGGAACCCTGTACTTCTATTTGTATTTTTCTTTTAATATTAGTTACATTTTTATTTTTTTTTTTGTCATTTTTATTTTTTTTTCACTTTTTAGGTTTAATTTTTTAGTTTCACATTTATTTTAGATTTTTTTATTTGTTTCCAGTTAGCAATTTTAGTGCTTAGACTTTCAGTTAGGAAATATTTATAATTTTCATTTAGTTTTAAGTCTATTTATTTATTCTATTTCAGCTAGTTTTAGTTTTAGTTAACAATAATAACTGCCCTTTGCAGAATTTATTCAATAATAACTGCCCCTGCAGAATTTATTCAGAAACTGAAATAGTTTCAATATGCGACGCCCCTACCAAAAACCAAAAGTCAATGTATAACAAATACGAATAAATATAAAATACACATTTCTGTAATTCAAACAGTAGAGCACAGTGCTAGCAATACCAGTGTCACGGGTTCGATTCTCAGGGAATGCATGAATGAAAAAAAAAAATGCATAAATGGTGACCCTGGAGTACAAAACCAGACATATATTTGTGTCAGTAGCCAAAAATTCATTGTATGGGTCAAAATGATTGATTTTATGGCAAAAAATCATAAGGATATTCAGTAAAGATAGTGTTCCATGAAGATATTTTGTACATTTCTTACCATAAACATATCAAAACTTGTTGATTGGTAATATGCATTGCTAAGAACTTCATTTGGACAACTTTAAAGGTAATTTTCTTAATATTTACATTTTCTTTGAACCCTCAGATTGCAGATTTTCAAATAGATACATCAATAGAAAGCTTATTTATTCAGATGATGTATAAATCTAAATTTAAATTGACCCTTTCGGTCCAGGGTCACAAATGTAAATGCAAAATGTAAAAAACCCTAAAGTTTGTTTTTATTTTTAAATTCGTCTAAGAAGTTGCTTCTATTAGTCGCACAAGTTCGCAGGTCAGAGTTCAGCGAACTTGAACTTGTAAAACATGAAATGCATTACATTTGCGACGCTTATGTGACCCAGGACCACAAACCAGTCTTCAGTCGCTGGGGTAGATTTGTAGCAATAGCCAAAAATGCATTGCATGGGTCAAATTGATTGATTTTTCTTTTATGCCAAAAATCATTAGGATATTAAGTAAAGATCATGTTCCATGAAGATATTTTGTACATTTCCTACCGTAAATATATCAAAACTCAATTTTTGATTAGTAATATGCATTGCTAAGAACTTCATCTGAACAACTTTAAAGGCGATTTTCTCAATATTTAATTTTTTGCACCCTCAGATTTCATATTTTCTAATAGTCTGACAAATATTGTCCTATTAGATCAAACCATACATCAATGAAAAGCTTATGCATTCCGCTTTCAGGTGATGCATAAATCTCTATTTTAAAAAATTGACCCTTCTGAATGGTTTTGTGGTCCAGGGTCACATATGAATGGAGGTCAACGGGATGAAAACTAGTGTGACCCGGCCTCAGCTGGAAAGGATGAGCGAGTGATTGCATTCAGATGAAAGATTATGATGAAAAACATTTGTTTAGAACACACCGAGTGAGATCAAAAGCACGTCTCGAGAAAGTAAATGGCCTTAGTTTCGTGTTGACTTCAGTCTGCATTCCTTACAGATGATTACGTCTCTGATGCACAGAAAGCACAAGAGCTCCAGTCCGGTCCAGAGAGAGAGGAGGGTGCGGCTCGGGTTTCTCCACCCACCGTGTGCCATTGTTCCTGCATCAGTCTCGGGCTGGACGCTGTCGGGTTCGAGATGCAGACGGGGCGCTCCCCTGCTCTGACCGCAGACGCAGACACCCATCCATGTCAGGATGCAACAGCTCATTCTACATGAGGGGAAACCAAGTACTTTCCCAAGCATTGGTACATCAGTGCAATGCAGAAAGAAAAAAAAGCATTTTGTAAGCGAGACCACATGCTTCTCCAGAGTTGTTGTGTATTGTACAGCACGTCTGGAGGGTAGAAGTCATAAATTGTTTCCCAAGAGCCCCCTCTCTCATTGTGCATTGTTCGTGTTCTCTCATTACATGAGTCAAGGTGCTGCCAGCGAGCGCGCGCGGGCGCGCACGCGCCAAACGTGACTGGGAACGCGGACAAGAGATGATGCTGCTGCAGAAGTATGAGGCGCGCTCACGAGCCAGCGTCTGTCAGCGAGCGAAAGTTCAAAAAAACGTTCAAAAACGCGCTTTCCGAGTGAATTCGTTTAGCAGGCTTTCCTTTTAAGGTGCTCTCGAAGTAATATCATATCAGCGCGCGGAGAGACTAGCTTACCACAGTATTTACATGGTATTTCATTTTAAAGTTATTATAACGTGTGTTTTGCGTCACGTGACGCGTTCTTTTAAAGTACCTTAAGCGTGCTAGTTTATCTCCTCATAGTGATCATTTTCTTTGGATAAAACCCGCGTTTATAAATCTTGAAGTGATTTCAAGATTGAGTGTGTGAGTGTATTCCCCGCCGCCGCGCTTGGTTCGCGCAAGTTCTCGCGAGATCAGAAGGGAGCGAGTGTTTTCGGCTGCGGCTGGATGAGATTTGAGTGGCGCAGCAGAATGAGCGCTGATGCAGTAACGCAGCCGCAGCGCTTTGTGTTGCACCTCTGAGCCGCCTTTACGCACTTTTCCTCACCCTGACAACTTTTACCAGGCACTTCACAGTGTTTATCAGTGGAGGACACTTCATCTTCATCATCTTCTTCATCATCTGCTGGAGGTACGGAAACTTTCTTCCCCTCACTTTTGTTTTCCCCAAGTTTCTCCGCTATTTGCTTTCCGCAGACGCGCTTCTTCTTCACTGAGTTTGTGTTTTTTTGACAGTTTTTGTTATTAATGGTGAGCTGTTGGTCGTGCAGCGGGAGCGCGCGCAGAATGAGGCGGCTGCTCGTGCTCGCGACGGGACTCTCAGCGCTCGTGTCGCTGTGTGTATCAGCGCAGACGCTCGACGCAGGCGCAGACAGAGCTGCGCAGACGCTCGACGCTCAGGAGCAGCCGAGGGCGAACCGATCGAAGCGGCGCGGCGGAGGGCAGGACGTGCTGAAGGGGTAACGAATCTCTCCATCACTGAAGAAACACAACGTTTGGTCTAAAAAACATTGTAAAACGGTCATTAGCAGCCGTTAAGGAGCCTGTGGGAACGCGGTTTTGCCGCGCTCCGGAATCCGTTAACTAGCGTCATGACGTTAATGACCGTTTTGGTTTGATGAACTTCGCAGGGAACTGCTGTTTTCAGTGATTTGTCGATTGTTTGTTTTGTAATCATATCAAAGTCTTTTGTTAGAGTTTAGATGATCCTAATAAAACACAGTAATCTCATATAAAACATGAAATTATAGGGAAAAAACTAATCTGAGCACAAAAGTCACAATTATGAGCTAAAAAAACTATAAGATGTAAACTCAGAATTGTTATGTTTTAACACAATTTTGAGTTTATATCTATATTCAGAGTTTTACAATTCTGACTTTTTTCTCAGAATTATATATTTTTGTTTAATTCTGTCACAGAATAGTAAACAAAAAGTGTAATTCGACTTTATAATCTCACAATTAAATTTTTTTTCCTGCAATTCTGAGAAAAAAGCCAGAACTATAAGATATAAACTCAGAGTTCTTGTTTTAACACAATTTTGAGTTTATATCTATATTCAGAGTTTTGCAATTCTGACCTTTTCCCCTCAGAATTTTTTTTGTTTTATTCTGCCACAATAAAAAATAAAAAGTGCAATCTGACTTTATAATCTCACAATTCAAACTTTTTCTGTGCAGTTATGAGAAAAAAAAGACAGAACTATAAGATATTTTGGATTTGTCTATATTCAGAGTTTTGCCAAAAAAAAAAAAAAAAAAAAAGAGATATGAGATATAAATTCAGTATTGTGAGACCAAAAAAAAACCCACTTATTTTTTTATTAAGTGGCAGAAACAGAAAAGAGCATAAGCAAAAAACATTAAAAGTAAACAGGAAATAAATGTAAATAATATATATAATATTTATTTATTTATTTATTTATTTCCCCAAATATTTATGCTAATTTGTTTTAATTTTTATTCTTTCTTTCTAAAATGTGCATCTTTCATGATGTAAACTCAGAATTCTGATATATATATATATATATATATATATATATATATATATATATATATATATATAATAGTTTTTCCCTCAAAATTTAATTATTTGTTTATTTGGTTCTGCCACAGAATAAAAAAAAATCTCACGATTTTGACTTTTTTCCTCAGTTTGGACTTTCTTCTCACAATTTTGTATTTTATAGAAAATAAATATATATAGAAATATAGAAAATGCCTGAATTATGAGATATAAATTCAGAATTGTAAGACAAAATCTGACAGAAACTGGCTTCCGTACAAACCAAACCAACAACAAAAAATATAGAAAAGCGCATTAACAATAAACATAAAAATATGGAAATACAAAAATAAAACAATAAATATAAAGTAAGAATTACTAGTCTGACTATTTAATATATTTAAAATAGTTTAACAAGCTGTCAGTTTGAAGAATTTTAGAGAGAAATATTAAAAGCCTGAAGTTTTAAAGTCTGTAAACCATATAGGTAGATAGAAACAGTTTTAAAAATAGATAATGACATTGATAGAAATGTAAAATTTTGGCTGAAATAGTATTTTCTTGTACTGCATACTCTAGTAAAAAAATAAAACACATTTTTACTTTTGAGTTTCACACATTTGAACATGCTCATTTAAGTTTTACTGAACTCTTCCCGCAGGCCGAATGTGTGTGGATCGCGTCATCATGCGTACTGCTGTCCTGGATGGAAGACCTTGACCGGAGGGAACCAGTGCATCGTCCGTAAGTCCTCATCAGCTTCCTGTTTGGTGTGTTCTAGTCCAGCACAAGCAAACGGACGTGTGCTATCAGCATTTTCTTTTTTATGACCATTTTTATATGTATGATGCATGCATGTTTAAAGTATGTTCTTATTTATGACTATTTTTATAATTAAACATGAGTTTAAGTTTTCTTTTTATTACCATTTTATACTTACGATGCATGCATTTTGTAAATGTTCTTATTTATGACTATTTTTATATTTATTAAGCATGCACATTTGTACATTTTCTTTTTTATGACCATTTTTATGTGTATGATGCATGCATTTTTAAAATATGTTCTTATTTATGACTATTTTTATATTTTTTAAGCATGCACATTTGTACATTTTCTTTTTTATGACCATTTTTATGTGTATGATGCATGCATTTTTAAAATATGTTCTTATTTATGACTATTTTTATATTTTTTAAGCATGCACATTTGTACATTTTCTTTTTTATGACCATTTTTATGTGTATGATGCATGCATTTTTAAAATATGTTCTTATTTATGACTATTTTTATATTTAAGCATGCACATTTGTACATTTTCTTATTTATGACCATTTTTATATGTATGATGCATGCATTTTGAAAATATGTTCTTATTTATGACTATTTTTATATTTATTAAGCATGCTTATTTGTACATTTTCTTTTTTATGAACATTTTTATATGTACGATGCATGCATTTTTAAAATATGTTTTTATGACTATTTTTATATTTATTAAGCATGCACATTTGTGCATTTTCTTATTTATGACCATTTTTATGTGTATGATGCATGCATTTTGAAAATATGTTCTTATTTATGACTATTTTTATATTTATTAAGCATGCACATTTGTGCATTTTCTTATTTATGACCATTTTTATGTGTATGATGCATGCATTTTTAAAATGTTCTTATTTATGACTATTTTTATATTTATTAAGCATGCACATTTGTGCATTTTCTTATTTATGACCATTTTTATGTGTATGATGCATGCATTTTGAAAATATGTTCTTATTTATGACTATTTTAGCTATCAGCAGTGCGACTGCAACGCAGCGGTGTACAGCGGAGGGTGGGGGTTCCGCGAGCTCGCCAGTGGATGATTGTTTTTAGCTTTCGTCCTGTAAATGAATAGATTGGCAGCGCTCAGGAAGGCTGTGGTGCTGTTGTGTGATTCTGGCGCTCCGCCGTCTCCCAGACCCTGTGGGTGGGGCGATGTTGTTTACTTGTGAGGGTCAGGCGCGCTAATGGATCTCAGTCACAATGGCCCAGAGTCTCTCTGACCTCCTGACCTCTCGCTGACCGCACTTAACGAGAACATTCCGGTAATAAACAGGGTTTGGACGCGTTCCAGATATATGTGCATCGTGTAATCGCATTAATCCGATTAAGCCGATATTTCCTGAATAAGACAGCTGGCATATGCCTCGATGAACTGGAACTCTGTCTCATGGAAAGACCTAAATCTGCAGACTTTGAACATCCTAGTGTTACGAAACAGTAAAACGCAAGAGATGTGTAGAACGCTCAGAATATCACCTGTGTGTTTATTGACGTCTGTAAATGTTTTTGTTAGTAAATAATAATACATTTTGTTTTTGCTGTCCTCAGCTATTTGTCGCAGCCCCTGTGGAGATGGCTTCTGCTCCAGACCCAACATGTGCACCTGTCCGAACGGCCAGATCTCGCCCACTTGCGGATCCAAATCAGGTAATTCAGTCCGTCTGCCTCTCCTCTTCATCCAGGTGTGTGTCCGTCACAAAGGTGGATTCAGAGAGTAGTATTAATAGTAAAATTTTAAAGTACTAAAGTTTCTTAAGTTATTATTAGCTTTGCTTTCTATATGTATTTTTTATTTATATATGTAATAGTCACATTTCGCACATTAAAAGGCACACTTTATTATACTTCATTATAGCTTTGATGCATGCAGTTCTCAAAATGTTCTTTTTTATGACCATTTTTATACTTATGATGCATGCATTTTTAAAGTATGGTCTTATTTATGACTTTTTATATTTATTTAGCATGCCTTTAGGTTTTATTTTTTATGACTATTTTATACTTATGATGCATGCATTTTTTGCATTTGTTCTTATTTATCACTATTTTTATATTAATTAAGCATGTGTTTTTTTACATTTTTTATGACCATTTTATATGTTTGATGCATGGATTTTTAAAATATGTTATTATTTATGACTATTTTTATATTTATTAAGCATGCATTTTTAAAAATATGTTCTTGTTTATGACTATTTTTATAAATATTAAGCATGCATTTTTAAAATATGTTCCTGTTTATGATTATTTTTATACTTAAACATGCATTTTTTTACATTTTCTTTTTTAAGACCATTTTAAATGTGTGGTGCATGCATTTTTAAAATATGTTCTTATTTATGACTATTTTTATACTTATGATGCATGCATTTTTTATGTATAGCACTGTGAATGACTGAATTTATCATATATTATATCAAATATATAAATATGCTATATAATTAAACTTTTCTTTATAATGGCAAATATGAATTTGACTAATATTTTGCATACATTTCATAAACATTTTCATAATTTTTTCATAAGAATATTTTAAATCAAATGTTGTGCATGATGTTGCACTGATGTCATCCAGTACAAATAATGGATCGACCTGGCCGCTTACAGCGAATGCAAATCTCGCAGGAGTTTTACCGAATATGGTTTGGCATATTAACACGAAAAATGTTGAAAGATGGTCATCTGTTTAGGGTGTTGAAAATAATGGTTTAGTGTCCCAATCATCTCAGATTCTTGAGGTTGTTTTATGGCCGTGATTGTGAATAACAAATATTGTGAATATTAGCTGTGTCTGGATGGGTGTGTGTGATTTGGAGTCCGTCCACAGTCAACAGGCCTCACCCGCCACTCCAGCTCCTCACTGGATCACTGCTGCAGCTCCACGGGGAGGAGACACTTGTGTGTGTGTGTGTGTGTGTGTGTGTGTGTGTGTGTGTGTGTGTGTGTGTGTGTGTGTGTGTGTGTGTGTGTTGTAGTTTGGGGACACGTTTGTCCCCAGATGTGAGCTCAAGCCTCCCTTTGTGGGCGTCCACAACAGGAACAATGATTCATGCACACAATAATAATGTTTTTGTGCATTTTACTCTAGGGTTTGTATTGGTCTGTATGTGCCTTTATACTAAAAGGGTCCTTCATCATTTTCACTCCTTGTGAAATGCTCAATTTCAGTGCGTTTCCTCTTGCAGAAATGGAAGTAACGTCCACTGCTGTTAGTCCTATTAAAAGTAGCCAGGGGTGTAGAGATAAATCAATTCCTGGATCAAGTCTGTGAGTTTCCAAATGCATTGCAATTCTCTCTGGAATCGATTCTGAGCATAGTAGGTGGCGCTCTAGGCTAGTTTTTAACCGGAGAAGAGCACTCGTGCATTGAAATTTAAATGGTTTAATGCGTTGGCACCTCGGCTTTTATGCTTTTATGATGCAAGATTAATGTAAAAACAGCCCACTGTGAACACTTTGCTTCAGCCTTTTCGAACTTTATGAATGATTATTTTAGGTTCAAGCGGTGTGTGTAAGGAACTGGAAGCAAGCAGAGTACAGCTGTTTTCGGAAAATTCAGTTTATCGTTACGCCCCTACAAGTAACACTGTAGCCTGTAATCAGATTACTTTTTTCAAGTAACTAATAAGTAACACATTTACAAGAAAACATAAAATGTACTTTTTCCAAAAAGTAACGCTGGTTACTTTTTCTCATCTATTGACTGACAGCTCTCCTGTCCTTGTGTTAGCCTGAGGCTTATTCATTTCTCTTATGGTATGAAAGAACCTTTACAGTTGTCAAAAATATAACTTTTTAGAATTTTTTGTTATTAAATATAAATGAGCAAGCCCAGCTCAGGTGACAAAAAGTAACACAAAAGTAACATAAGTAACACAATTAGTTACTTTTATGGATTAACGCAACATTGTAATGCATTACTTTTAAAGAAGTAACTTTTCTTTAAAAGTAACTGACTTTTTTCAAGTCATTTAGTTAATTTCAGCAGAATATAATTAAAATGCTACATGTTAATAGCCAAGTCCCACAACTCATCTACTTATGCAACGTAAAACAATAATGCAACCAAGACCAAAATATGAGAAGCAGAAACAATTAATTTATTGTTTCTGGTTATGCACAGTGTTGCCAAGTTTGGGCTACTTTATCCCTGTTGCCGCTGGTTGTTTTTAAAGTCTATGGGTTGATTCAACTCCAATAACTTCACATTAACCCCTGAAATGCGAATTTACCCTGACAAAAATGTGTATTTTATCCCCCATAATGCGATTCTTAACGTGGGACCCCCTCGAAACGCAATTGGGATAGTTTTGAGTAGCAATTAGGTGGGTTTTGTTGTGAAAACCTGGCAACCCTAGTTATGCAGGGTTTCCCTCACCTGCCAACCTGTATTGTTCGTTCTTTTGTCAAGTCAGAAGTATGCAGTATTGATTGAAACAGTATTGATTAGTTCACCTCTCAAGTCTTCGGGTTCGAGTCGTTCGTTCTTTTGTCACGTGCTCGCTTCCCAGCTCAGTAGCTTCTTTATAGGCATCTTTAAAAGTGATTTTTCTCATCATACGGATACATTAAAGCCTCATTTTATTACCACATTCAATTACAGAAATTCACAAATGTATAAATTGTGAGAAATAAAGAAATGCACCACTGTAAATGTGTTTGTAAGGAAAATTGGCAATTATTAACTCATTTTTCTATCCACTACTGCTGTCACTTCATGTGACAAAAGAATGAACGATTCGAAAGATGAGCTAATCATCTCTGTTTCCTATGAGAGCCAATAGGATGGTGCGCATACGCAGTCAACACGAAATGAATGAATCCCTTCCTGAGACGACTCATTCGTCCCGAGTCACATTAAATGATATATGTTTGAAAATATATGTGACCCTGGAGCACAAAACCAGTCTTAAGTAGCACAGGTATATTTGAAGCAATAGCCATCAATTCATTGTATGTGTCAGAATAATAGCTTTTTCTTTTATGCCAAAACTCCTTGGGATAATAAGTAAAGATCATGAACTGTAAATATATTGCAACTTAATTTTTGATTAGTAATATGCATTGCTAAGAACTTCATTTGGACAACTGTAAAGGTGATTTTTCCCAATATTTGGATTTTTTTTGCACACTCGCATTACAGATTTTCAAATAGTTGTATCTCAGCCAAATATTGTCCTATCCTAACAAACCATACATCAATGGAATGCGTTTTAATTCAGTTTTGTTTATGATGTATAAATGTATAAATCTCAATTTAAAAAAAATCAACTCTTATGACTGGTTTTGTGGTCCAGGGTCACATATTCACTATATTTGACTACCATTCTGCCAATTTAAGATCCATGCATTTTAGAAAGTTATAAATTAATAATTCATATTTTAGTTAGTTTTTGAGTTCTGAAACTTGCATTCTGTTTTTATTGTAGAGTAACCTCTCATATGTGTAAATATTAACAACATTCCCTCGCTGAAAAAAACGGCATATGCTGGTTAGGTAGGTTTTGATGCTGGTTTGCTGGTGTTTGCTGGTTTAAACTGGTCCTTTGCTGGTTTATACTGGTGCAGGACCAGCACATGACCAGTTTAAACCAGTATACCAGTGTCAAATCCTACCTAACCAGCATATGCTGTTTTTTTCAGCAGCGTCTGATTCTCTTTAAAACAACATAAGCCATTGTCAGAGCTGGGTAGATTACTTACAAATTGTAATCAGTTACTGATTCCAGATTACATCACAAAAATTGTAGTCAGTAATGTAATCAGTTACATTAAATATTTTAGGTAATCTAATCAGATTACTTTTAGATTACTTTTGACTTAACTCATTTATCACATTGATTTAAATAGGATTATCTTGTAGCATGATGATGTAAACAATGCAAAGAGTAAGAAAACATGTTCCATTCATTGCAATTTAAAGAAATATTTCTTTTAAACTCTCAGGGGTACTTAAAGTAAATATATTTGGTGAATAAGGTTTAAATGACAAAAAGTTTGGGAACTGCCTGCATTGCATGTAAACGCTGCATTTTAATGAGTATGAAAGACAAAAGCCTTGCAAAGACATACAACAATAATACATGGTTGAAAAAAACCTACCGAGTGATAATTCAAATAAAAAAATCATGTTTTTTATCAGTAGCTGATGCAATGTTGAAACCCTTTTGTAAATCCAGCTGTGTCTCCACCTGACTAATGACTAGTCTAAATTTTCTGAAAGTATATAATCGGTTTACAAACGACAGGGTTCCCACGGCTCATGGAATTTCTGGAATATCATGGAATTTTAAAAGGTCTAGTCCGGGAATTTAATATTTTTTTGGTCCAAGTCATGGAATATCAGGGATTTTTGTTTGTTGCTTTAAATTTTTATTTCCATTTATTAAAATGTCATTTTTCTATACCGTTTTTTTATCGCATTGTTTTACACTTTTTGCCTATCTTTATGGTTAGGCTATTTTTCAGTGCCATTTTATTCCCTTTCCGCACGTCAACTGACAATCACTGAAGTCAAATGCAGTCATCAGGCTGTAGCTGATAACTAAGGCAAACATGCAGGAAAATGTACATTTCAAGAGCTTTGGCTATAAAATGACCACTTCAAAGACTGGCTGTGAAAAGCAAAAACTAAATGTGAAGAAATAAAAAAAATTGAATGATGAACTTGATTACAAACAGAAAATCCTTCAGATTGTTTAACCTCTGAAATCATAAAAAACAAATTAATTTGTGTAGAAATAATACAGAAAAAGGTTTCCATCACTAAATAAAAAAATAAAAAAGGTTATTGTGACTTATCTTACAATTCTGACTTATTTTCTCACAGCTGCATGATACAAACTCGCAATTCTGACTTTTTTCTTTTGAATTGTGAGATATAAACTCGTAATTCTGAGAAATAAAGTCAGAATTGTGAAAAAGTTGAATTTGCGAGTTATAAAGTCAGAATTGCATGTTTTATCTTTATCTCTTTTTTTTATTTAGTGGCAGAAACGGGCTTCCATAGTTTTGTACTAAAAACGTCTGTAAACAAGTAAATAAAGCTTGCAAATGGGTGGATCCCTTTATTATAGGTCATGGAAATTCAGCTTTTTAATCAGTGAAAGTCAGGGAAAAGTCAGGGAATTTGACATTTGGCTTCGAGTGGGAACCCTGAAAGGAAAACTGAAAAAATAAAAAGAGAAATTAGGGGGAATCAATGAATTATGAATCATTTATTGCTATTGTATGAATAATATGTAATCATGCAATCAGTAAAAAAGTAACTGTAGTCTGATTACGAGTATTTTAAAGTGTAATTTACTCTGTTTACAAGTACTTCATTTTTTGAATCTGATTACGTAATCCAGATTACATCTAATCAGCTCTGGCCATTGTTTGTGTGGTATGTGCGGTAAATAACATGTCTGATGTTTGTCTTCAGTCCAGAACTGTAACATCCGCTGTATGAACGGTGGTACATGTGCAGAGGACCAGTGTCTGTGTCAGAAGGGATACAGCGGAGCTCACTGCGGCCAACGTAAGACACCCATAACCCTGCAACACACATACGGACAGACACTCCAGATTTTAACGATTTCTTTCTCTTTCTGTAGCGGTGTGTGAGTCCGGATGTCTGAACGGAGGCCGATGCGTCGCTCCAAACCGCTGTCTGTGTAACTACGGCTTCACTGGAGCTCAGTGTGAAAGAGGTGAGATGCATAGATTTATAAAACATCACAGAGGGACATCACTGCATCACCATAGACACAAACTACAGACATGCAGTTTATAGCTCTGAATGCTGTTTCTCTCACATTTTGTGGAACTGTTTCCTCTTAGATGCCGGTTTAGGGCTGTGTGTGTCTGTGCATGTGTGTGTGTCTTTGTGCATGTGTGTGTGTTCAGGACCTGCTTTCTGAACTCCGCTGTTCTGTGGATGTTATTAGCAGCAGATGTGCTGGAGTTGAGTGTTTGTGAAACAGGACAGAGCGTTCTCTGTTTGTTTGCTGCTTGTCTTGTTGGAAATCATATTTATGTGGAAATGGCAAGTGGAAACATCCCTTTATGACACATCCTCATCCTCCCCGCTGGAGCAGAAGACATGATGACATTAGGAGGCTCAGGGTGTGTTTATCAGTGCTGATGTCACTGGGGCAACTCAAGACAAGCGTGTGCTGCATTTATGGGTCAGTTTAAAATGAGTCCTCATGTAGAAACAGGCCCAAGAGTTCAGCTAAACTAATTTTCATCAGATCAAGTATGATGTCAGTGCTTCTTACCTTAAGACAGGTGTCCAGCAGAGGAGCCACAGGTGTAGAGAATCACATTAAAGGATTACTTCACTTCCAGAATAAAAAAATCCTGATAATTTAGTCACCCAAGATAACATGTCTTTATTTCTTCAAGTTTTTTGAGGAAAATAGGATTTTTTTTCTCCATATCCTCCTGAGACCCGAGGAAAAAAAGTGTCATCATTTTTTTTTTATTTTGTGTGTTTTCCTACTTCTTTTGGGTTAAAAAAATTCTACAATTTAGAGTTTTTAATTTTTTTTTATTTTTAATTTTACAGAATGTCCACTGTAGTGGACCACAGGACCATTTTGTTCGAAAAGACAGCCAAACTCAGACAACATGCAGTCATTAAATACATTAAGATGGTCCTGATGTCCACTATAATTGACATTTATAAAAAGCATAATATTTTAAAACTCAAACAATTTAACTGCTTTGAAAGCTACATTTATTATTCATGACACTTTAATAAACAAATATATATTGGATAAACATTGTAGAAAAACATTTAAAAAGCTATACTTTACATACATTTCCTCTTTCTGTAAAATGTGCTTTTTTTGTATGCCGGCCATTTTGGATGCAGTGTAAGAAGTAGTTCCTCTGTACAGTACAGCAGGAATTTACAGAGTATCTCAAAAAATACAAAGAACATTCATGAAAACCCAATATCCACTACAGAGGACACAAGTCAATGGGCTGGGTCTCAGGAGGTTATAGTGGATTTCAATGGTGCTCAACGGATTGAAGGTTAAAAATGCAGATTCAGTGCAGCTTTAAATGGCTCTAGAGTGTTAAAGCCCCGAATGTTTTTATGACCATGTCTTTTGCGCATCAAGAGTTTTCATGCGCATTAAAATAATTTCTATTAAACCAGCGCTTAAACAGCAAAATGCAGCTGCTTCAGCTATCTGTATAACTTCATAATACGGATCTCATAACCTGTCTAAATTAGGCTATAGTTATATGAGTGGTTAGCATTTTGCATGGTCAGTGTCAGACTTTACTAAGTGTCAGGGCAACAATTCAATAAAAAATAAGTCATTTAAATCTTAGAGAAAATTGTCTTTTTGCTCTAGCTCTAAGCAAAGCAAAGCATTCTGCACTGCTTTGCGTTTTTTTTGAATGGGTTTTTAATCAGTGATTCACTGACCAATTCATAAAAACAGTTTCTTCGTTTTTAAATGAATCATCCGTTTTAAATTGATTGAATAATTAACAGCTATCAGTCATTAGGCGCCACCTACTGGCAATTTTAGTCTCACATTTAAAAGTATCATTCAATTTTTTTCTATAAATTCATATTTCTGTGTTCTAAATTTTATATTTATAGCATTAATCTCATAATATATATTTATGCAATAAAGTATATTTATGCAGTTTGTAAATGCTGTGTAAATGCAAGCAGGAGCTCCTTAAAAATGTCTATAGTGCCCTGCGTGTTAAATTATACTTTTTCTTTAAAAAAAAAACAAAAAAAACAATTAACTGATATAACTTTTAAACGTTTTATTTGAAGGATATCATCACAGATATCCACTCACCCTAGAACTGCCCCTGCTCTACACGATCCTAGCCGAAGAATAAGAGGCTTATCTAGTGAAACGATCGTTTATTATACACTTTTTAACCACAAACGCTGGTCTTGTCTAGCTCTTGTCTAGCCCGGTTCAAGACAGTTAGTGTATGTCGAAAAACTCCCATCTCATTTTCTCCTTCAACTTCAAAATCATCCTACATTGCTGTTTTACCTTTTTTGTAAAGAGTGTTGACCTTCTTTGCACGTTCACTCGGTCAGTACTTCTGCAGCGATGAAGGACAGTTTTGAAGATGAAAATGAGATGGGAGTTTTTCGACATACCTGAAAGATCATTGCACACCGAGTCCAAATGTTCCGCACGTTAAAAAATAAATTCGGCCTCATGTTATATCAATCACATTTGCACACTGCCTCCAAAATTTTTGTCCGTCATAAAAAAAAAAAATCCGGATCGGTTTAGATTTTTTTGCATTTTTTCGCATCTGTAGCAAGCATTTGGAGAGAGAGCACAAACGAACGGCAAAATCCAGAATTGCAGCTGACAAGTTCATCCACTTCGTCTCGCAGCACAAAGTCCTCGTGCACTGCGTTCACAGAAATTAGTGGTCTTCTTTATCATAGTAACACTAGCAAAGCATCAAAGTTTACTGACATCCTCAAGTAAACTTTGAATCACCCAGGAAAATCACACAGCTTATTAATAAGGAGATGAGCATAAAAAGTATTCTCTCATTCCTCTCTATATCCTATAATTGGATGGACCCAATATGTGACCCTGGACCATAAAACCAGTCTTAAGTCACTGGGGTATATTTGTAGCAATAGCCAAAAATACATTGTATGGGTCAAAATTATAGATTTTTCTTTTATGCCAAAAATCATTAGGATATTAAGTAAAGATCATGTTCTGTTAAGATATTTTGTACATTTCCTACCGTAAATGTGTCAAACTTAATTTCTAATTTCTGATTAGTAATATGCATTGCTAGAACTTCATTTGGACAACTTTAAAGGCAATTTTCTCAGTATTTAGATTTTTTTGCACCCTCAGATTGCAGATTTTCAAATAGTTGTATCTCAGCCAAATATTGTCCTTTTCCATCAATGTAAAGCTTATTTATCCAGCTTTCAGATGAAATAACCCTTATGACTAGTTTTGTGGTCCAGGGTCACATATGTCCTGTCTTTTTAAGAAGAGAGTGGACAACAAAATCATCTGCTGCTTGAAGATTCAATTTTATATTGTTTTGCAAATTTTTTCGCAACTGATGAATTAATACTCATCAGACTCAGTGTGCAAGGTTTCTGTGCATGATGAATTTTTAGGATTACGGATACAAAAAACGCATACGAAAATTTCAGACAGTGTGCAGTGACCTTTACTGTCTTGAACTGGAGTGCACAGAGTACGCATGTGCATCGCATAGATAAACAAGACCAGCATTTGAGGTTATCCTTTATTCCGATTATTTGGCTAGATAAGACCATTATTCCTCAGCTGGGATCGTTTAGAGCCCTTTGAAGCTGTATTGAAACTGCTTCAATCCATTGAGCACCAAGTCCACTATATAGAGAAAAATCCTGGAATGTTTTTATCACAACATTTATTTGCGACTGAAGAAAGAAAGACATGAACATCTTGGATGACAAGGGGGTGAGTAGATTATCAGAAAAATTTTATTTTGGAAATGGAGTAATCCTTTAAACTAACAGAAATGCATGTGAAGCTCTGCATACTCACCTGTGAGTCACCTATAGATAGATAGATGTCCATGTACTTGACCCTGTTCTGCTGGTTGTAAAGGGTTAATGGTGTCAAGTGTGTGTGTGATTCACACTCAGCTGAAGTCACATTTTTGTAAATGATTGTTAAATTGGATTTGTGCAGGAATGAGGTGCACAGAGAGCGCAGTGAGCACAGACATTCCCAGAGATTTATTCAGCTGATGAACTGCAGGAGATCATGAATTCCATAATGAATCAAGCTCTGCTAATGCGACCCGATGTGAGAGAGAGAGAAAGTGAGTGTGTGAGTGTGTGTGTGTGTGTGTGTGTGTGTGTGTGTGTGTACTTGTGTTCCCTACATGGACCAAATGTCCTCACAAGTATAGTAATAGCTTTTGGGGACATTTTTTTGGTCCCCATGAGGGAACAAGCTTATAAATCACACAGAATGAAGTGTTTTGAGAATCTAAAAATGCATGTAGTTTTGTGAGGGTTAGGGTAAGGGGATAGAAAATACAGTTTGTACAGTAAAAAACCCAATTATGCCTGTGGAATGAACCCATAGTGATTGGAATACCAGTGTGTGAGAGTGAGAGTGAGTGTTTGTATGTGTGTGTGAGTGTGAGTTTTATTGCTCCCAGATGTTGAGCTGTGCAGGGAGTGTCCCCTTCAGACAAACACACATGACGTCACACACACACACACACACACACACACACACACACACACACACACGCAGGGTGTTCCCAGTATTCATATGAAGCAGCCGTGTAAGAACATCAGCTCTATGAGACTCATGATAATTCATTCTTCATTGTCTATTTCACTGCTACTATTGGTATAATTTAACTATTAATTGTTTTAAATGATTATTAATAATATTTATTTTTAAACTTTTTAAACAAAACATATTAGCTAGTACATCAGTTTTGCTGAAATATGTGACCCTGGAACACAACAGTCGTAGGATCATTTTTTTAAGATTGGAATCGGAAGATTTACACTGAATTAAAAGCTTTCCATTGATATATGGTTTTTTGTTATGATAGGACAATATTTGGCTGAGATAAGACTATTTGAAAAATTAGAATCTGAGGGTGCAAAAAATCTAAATATTGAGAAAATTGCCTTTAAAGTTGTCTAAATTAAGCTCTTAGCAATGCATATTACTTATCAGTAATTAAGTTTTGATATATTTACAGTAGAAAATTTACAAAATATCTTCATGGAGCATGAACATGTTTTTGGCATTAATAGAAAAATAGTTAATTTTGTCTAATTATAATAATTTTGACCCATACAGTGTATTGTTGGCTATTGCTGCAAATATACCCATGCTACTTAAGATTTACAGTAGAAAATTTACAAAATATCTTCATGGAGCATGAACATGTTTTTGGCATTAATAGAAAAATAGTTAATTTTGTCTAATTATAATAATTTTGACCCATACAGTGTATTGTTGGCTATTGCTGCAAATATACCCATGCTACTTAAGACTGGTTTTATACTCCAGGGTCACATATTGTGTTTTGCATATGCAAAAAATCTAAATATTGAGAAAATTGCCTTTAAAGTTGTCTAAATTAAGCTCTTAGCAATGCATATTACTTATCAGTAATTAAGTTTTGATATATTTACAGTAGAAAATTTACAAAATATCTTCATGGAGCATGAACATGTTTTTGGCATTAATAATAAAAAAATAATAATAATTTTGACCCATACAGTGTATTGTTGGCTATTGCTGCAAATATACCCGTGCTACTTAAGACTGGTTTTATACTCCATATTATAAGTGTTTTTATTGAATTACACATCTGAAAGCTGAATTAAAAGCTTTCCATTGATATATGGTTTTTTGTTATGATAGGACAATATTTGGCTGAGATACAACTATTTGAAAATCTGTAATCTGAGGGTGCAAAAAAATCTAAATATTGAGAAAATTGCCTTTAAACTTCTCAAAATGAAGTTCTTAGAAATGCATATTACTTATCACTAATTCAGTTTTAATATATTTACAGTAGAAAATTTACAAAATATCTTTATGGAGCATCAACATGTTTTGTGGCATTAATAGAAAAATAGTTAATTTTGTCTATTGCTGCAAATTTACCCATGAAACTTAAGGCTGGTTTTATGCTCCAGGGTCACATATAAGTTTTTTTAGTTTTTTTTTTTTTTATCGTATTAGCCCAGCTAACAAGAATGTTTTTAAGAATGTTTTGCTAACATTCCCATTAAGTTATGAAAGCATTATTTCTGAATTTTAAAATCGTTTAGTATTGTAAATGCTTTAAAAAACAGATTATTTAATGAATGTTAAGGGAACATATTGTATCATTATTTATCATTATGTTATCGTTACTTTTGAATATTTCTCTAAACATACTGCGAGTAATAACATTTAAAAAAAAAAAAAAAACTCAAATATCCAACTAAAACGCTTCAGATAAAACATTCCAAGAGCAATGTGTAAATAGTTTTGAGAACATTATTAAAGCTGTTCTATTAACATTACTGGAAGTCACCTTTAGATAGCGCTTTTTACAATACAGATTGTGTCAAAGCAACTTTACATTATCAAATAGGAAGGTAATATATCAATAATGCAAAAAAGAAACTATTAATTCAATTAATCAATAATTCCAAATTGCAAGCCATAGGCGACTGGAAGAATGTTTGCTCATAACGTTGAGATAACCTTTCCGGAACGTTCCCTGTTGGGAGTGTGTTGCTGTGTTATGGTGCCTTCTGTATCATTCTGCACATCAGTGAATGAATGAAAATATAACATCAGAAAAGATGAAATTCTGTCAGATGTTCTGCATTTCGTTTAGGCACAGTGTCAACAGTGTGAATCCAAATGCACTGAGCTTCTGAAGTGTCATGCAAAGTGTTGCATTAGTGTGTGAAACATGTCCTGTGTGTCTCCAGATTACAGGACAGGGCCGTGTTTCGCGTCGGTCAGTAACCAGATGTGTCAGGGTCAGCTGACCGGAATCGTGTGCACCAAGACGCTGTGCTGTGCGACGGTGGGACGAGCCTGGGGTCACCCGTGTGAGCAGTGTCCCGCACAACCGCACCCCTGCCGCCGCGGCTTCATTCCCAACCACCGCTCTGGAGCTTGTCAGGGTGAGACACACACACACACACACACACATACACACACACACACACACACACACACACACACACACACACATATACACAAACATGCACACACACCTATATAGACCAGTGTTAGAAATGAACAGGGCTTGGGCCAAAAATCGTTTAGTTATTTTAGTTATTAGTTATTTTTGGGCCAAAAATGCCACCAAAATGAACAAAACGCCCTCCGAATCTCACATAAGGGTGCAAAAAAAGAACTGTTATGGTCAGTGTTGGGGGTAATGCATTACAAGTAACGCAAGTTACGTAATAATATGACTTTTTTCAAGTAACTAGTAAAGTAACGCATTACTTTTTCATTTACAAGAAAAAGTTACTTTTTGTTTCCTTTATGTATTTAATCACATTTTATTAACCAATGACTGCTGACCTTTGTTTGATCCAATTCAACCGTACACTGCAAAAATACTGTTCTTACTTTGATTTTCTGTCTTGTTTCCAGCCAAAATATCAAAAAATTCTTAAATCAAGAAGGATTTTCTAGAGAAGTAAATAATTATTTTCTTGTTTTCAGAGAAAAACAAGTCAAAATTAAGTGGGTTTTTGCGTAGAACAAGCTAAATAATCTGCTAAAAGAATCTTATTTCAAACAGAAAACAAGATTATTTTGCTTACCCCATTGGGAGATTATTGCGTGTTTCAAGCAAAAACACACTTAATTTTGACTTCTTTTCAGAAAAACACAAGTCAATTTTTACTTGTCTAGAAAATCCTTCTTGATTTAAGAATTTTTAGATATTTTGGCTGGAAAACAAGGCAAAAAATCTAAGTAAGAAAAGTATTTTTTGCAGTGTACTAATGAGCAAATCTTACTTTATATTAACTAACATGTGTGCTTTTTTTTCTCATTGCTGAAGAGTGTTGAACTTTCTTTTTTTTACAGTTCTACTGTACAGACGCCAATTTAATTTTCCTTTAGTTTTAGCCTTATTCACTTCATTTCATTTTGGTGAAAGGGAATTTGCATTTGCTAAGAATTTAACGTTTTTATATTAAAACAAACAAACAAGCCCTGCCCAGATTTAAAAAGTAACACAAAAGTAACGTAACACACTACTGTCCATAAAAAGTAACTAAGTAACGTAATTACTTACTTTTTTAGGGAGTAACGCAATATTGTAACGCATTACTTTCCACAAAAAGTAACTAAAGTAACGTAATTAGTGACTTTTTTAGGGAGTAACGCAATATTGTAACGCACTACTGTCCATAAAAAGTAACTAAGTAACGTAATCAGTTGCTTTTTTTAGGGAGTAACGCAATATTGTAATGCATTACTTTTAAAAGTAACTTTCCCCAACACTGATTACGGCTGTCTTGATGAAAGTATGAAAATGAATGAAGCGTGTCAATTTTGGCATTACATTTGTTGCATCAGATTTCTTTTTACACTCAGTTTTCAGCGTTGACATTAGACTGAAGTGCTTTTCAGTTCTTTTCTCACTTTCTTTATATCATTTATTAGCCATTTTGTTTTTCATGCGACTAAAATAACAAATGTGAAGGCTGGATTTTCTAGCCAATAAAAAGCAGTAAACAACTTCTTTCATTCTTAGCTTGTTTCGTGTTATCACAAAAAAACTTTCAGTTAGTCAACATTAATAGTCATTATTACTAGAGCAATAATCAACACTAATGGCTTTGTCATGATGCTGCAGCTTCACCCGCTAATGAGTTCCTGTTTTTTATTTTTTAATAACATTATGCATTTGTTGTGTAAATAGCTGTACACACAATACAATAATATTGCAATATGTAGTCCACAATATTTATTGCAATATTTATATAACTTATTAGCCATTTTGTTTTTCATGCGACTAAAATAACAAATGTGAAGGCTGGATTTTCTAACCAACAAAAAGCAGTAAACAACTTCTTTCATTCTTAGCTTGTTTTCCCCACAAAAAACTTTTAGTTAGTCAACGTTAATATTCATTATTACAAGAGCAATAATCAACACTAATGGCTTTGTCATAATGCTTCACCCTGCTAATGAGTTCCTGTTTTTTTATTTTTTAATAACATTATGCAATTGTTGTGTAAATAGCTGTACATGAGCAACATCAATCAGTGTAAATAATAGTGATGTAACAATATCAAAATCTCACAATAAGATAATATTGCAATATGAAATCCACAATACAGTATTTATTGCAATATTTAAAAAAGGGGGGAAAATAATATTATACATTTTTAAGTTCAATTATTATATCTTATGCACTTTGAGAGCTCAAAATTAAGTGCTTCATCCTAAGTTTTTAACTAAGAAAAAAAGCCTTGTACCAGAACTTTAAAGCGGACTCAACTTTTTATTTGTGGCATATTGTCTCAGTCTAAATTATGTTCACACTGGTGTTTTAGGAAGCCAAACAAATTCAAATAAAAAAAAATTACAATGCTACTTTCCTAATTTCTACACTTGAAAGATATTTTGAATTTGGAGTGCAGTAACGTTTCCCATTTAAACAGCTAGTTGTCAGAAATTCATACTGCACTTTTAAGCTTTTATTTTGACAGAAACAGCAGTAGAGCTTTTATTTAAAAAAAAAAAAAAAAGGAAAACTCCAGCTTTAGTGAAAACAGGCTTACAAAAACACATCTCACTGCACAAAACACCGGATCACGAGCTGATCGCCTGAACGAAGTGCGCACTTTGCTTTGAAACAAAATCAATTAAGGAATTAAGCCTTTATATTTATATAAAGGCTTATATATAAGTGCTTTCGGTTTTAGTTCACTTGACAGATACTGTGCCAAAGCATAATGGCCCAAAACACAACTTTAAAGACCTTTAAAGAAGTTTAAATATATTTTAAAAAATATGCTTTTTGCCCGGAAGACCTATCGTTTCATATTGTCATGTGACTACAATAATATCGAGACTTGATAATACTGAATAATATTGTTACATCCCTAGTAAATAACCATAAATGCCATGTCAGATGCAGCTTCTGTTCCAGCTTTAGTGATGTTTAAACAAGTTTGATTGGTATATGTTGTGATTAATTGAATAAAGTAGTTCAGTTTAAGTATTTGACATTAAAAAAACGACCTTATAATCAGTGCTATCAAATGATTAATCGCAATTATTCGCATCCAAAATAAAAGTTTTTGTTTACATAATATATGTGTGTGTGTACTGTGTATATTTATTATGTATAAATTAGGGCTGCCAAACGATTAATCGCGATTAATCGCATCCAAAATAAATGTTTTTGTTTACATAATATATGTGTGTGTGTACTGTGTATATTTATTATGTATAAATTAGGGCTGTCAAATGATTAATTGCGATTAATTGCATTCTAAATAAAAGTATTTACTTTGTATATTTATTATTTACATATACATAGACACACATACATGTATATATTAAAACAAAACATTTATATGTGTATATATATTTATACCTGTATTCAATTTAGATTATAAATAAATATATATAAATATTTTAGATATAATCTAAAATATTATTCCTTAATATATACATGCATGTGTGTGTATTTATATATACATAATAAATATGCACAGTACACAAATATATAGTATGTAAACATAAACTTTTATTTTGGATGCGATTAATCGTTTGACAGCACTAGTATAAATCAATACACATGCTACAGTATATATTTTGAAAATATTTACACGTATTCACATGTATGCATTTATATACATACAATTTATACTATATATAAATATATTTAATATATAAAGATAACATTTTTCTTAAATATATACCGTTTTTCTTATATATATTGCACACACACATATATTATGTAAACAAAAACTTTTATTTTGGACACGATTAATCGCCTAAATGGCCTTAAAAGGTGATAAATCCACTGGAAATCAATTCCTGAAGCAAATATTGCTGGAAAAGTTCATTTCTGACCCTGGAATAGACACACACACACACACACACACACACACACACACACACACACACACACACACAGACTGACGGATGGACAGTTCACTCTAATTGAGTCAGATTGGTTTTGGTTCTAATGCAGGAATGCTCACAGTCATGCAAACAAGGACACACTGTCAGAACACATAGATGCACGCCTCAGCGAACCAGACGATCCCACAACACACACACACACACACACACACACACACACACACACACACACACACTGATCAAGATCTAAACTTACCAAGAGCATACACACAGATCCAACACACACACACACACACACACACACACACACACACACACACAGTTTGTTTAGGACAAACTTAACGAGAAAGACACAGTGGCAGGTGTTGATTCAAAAGTATGCGCATTTCCTACCTTATTTGTAAATGAAACTCATCTCCAGTCTTTCTTGTATCGTTTCAGGTTTATCCATAGTTATTTTCATGCTAGAAAATCATAGCTGCTGCTTTTCTAAATAAAAACCGTCAAACAACGTTTACACGAATTACGTTATGATAGCCAGAGGGTGGGCCTATATTTTTGCTTCGACTCAATTATTTTATATTATTTTTAATTCCCAGTGAATATAACTCCCACCCAGGTGATACTACGACCATGCAAACTGCAAATAATAATAATATATTTAGAGTATTGTCAAGTAACATTGCAAACAACAATAACATTTTATTATTAAAGTTTATTATTATTTTATTATTAAAGTTTATTATTCAAAAAAAAATTATATATATATATATATATATATATATATATATGTGTATATATATATATATATATGTATGTGTGTGTGTATGTGACCCTGGACCACAAAACCAGTCATAAGTGTCATTTTGTCAAAACTGAGATTTATACATCATCTAAAAGTTGAATAAATAAGCTTTCCATTGATGTGTGGTTTGTTAGAATAGGACAATATTTGGCCAAAATACAACTCTTTGAAAATCTGAGGGTGCAAAAAATTTAAATATTGAGAAAATCACCTTTAAAGTTGTCCAAATGAAGTTCTTAGCAATGCATATTACTAATCAAAAATGTTGATATATTTACAGTAGGAAATTTACTAAATATCTTCATGGAACATGATCTTTACTTAACATCCTAATGATAGAAAAATCATAAAAAAGAAAAATCAATAATTTTGACCCATGCAATGTATTTTTGGCTATTGCTATAAATATACCCCAGCGACTTAAGACTGGTTTTGTGCTCCAGGGTCACATATACTTTTTTTATTTTTATTTACCACTTAGGCATGTTGACAATAACATATTCAACACTGTCTATGACTGTCTATATGATATGTTTTCAGTGGACTTTCAAAATTTGATTTGCTTGAGAAATTATTAAAATATACAGTTAAGATATTTTTTTCAATTGATTTAGTCGAGTCAGTTGTGCATTAAACACAATGTGATTTTCGGCAGTTGAGATCTACCAGCAGCTTTAAGATTTAAGTTGCATCTCAAATAACAAGGGATCATCTTATAATCATGTGTATATTCATTAACCCGTGAACACATTCTCTCAGACGGCCTGGGTATGTGGAGCATTAGGAGCTTATATGGACGGAGCGCCACTGACACACACACACACACACACACACACACACACACACTCTCTCTGACTGTAAACGAATCACTCAGATGATGCACTCGTTGACCTGAGCTTGAAGGTTGACAGGAGCAGTGCTGGGGTAAGATGGGCCGGATGTGCTGGTCTCTGCAGGTCTGAAGTGGATCTCCGGTATTGTCACAGACCGGCTCCGGTGTGTGTGTGTGTGTGTGTGTGTGTGTGTGTGTGGTTTGGCTGTGACTGTAATTCCTCCAGCTGGGTAAATTCTTTTATCGTCTGGCTGTCTGAGTCGCTCTGGGAGGGTGAGCGTGGGCTCGTCTCGCTTTCGTCTCCTCTCTCTCTCTGTTTGGTCTCACACTTCTCCTCAAATCAATCAGGTTTTTATCTTGTCCCTTAATATTTCTTCCATATTTACACATCTCCTGCTCCTCAGTGTCTCTCTGTCTGTCTGTGTGTGTGTGACTCAGAGCTGCATTCTTCTGTGTGTGTGTGTGTGTGTGTGTGTGTGTGTGATGCAGGAGTGTGTACAGTATCACTATCACAGTAGATATTAACCTACACTAGACTGATGGGATCAACACGTCTGACTGCACTAGTAGTCTCCAGCACTGCTCAAAACAAAAAAAAAGTAAAGAACTAAATACTTTTATTCATCAAGGATGCATTAAATTGAACAAAAGTGACTTTAAAGACATTTAGAATGTTCCAAAAGATTTATATTTAAGTCAAGTTTATTTATATAGCGCTTTTCACGAAACATATTGTGATATAGCTTTACAGCAAATTAAAGTCTGTACAATAATTAAAGTTTGTTAAATTAAAGTTTGTACAATAATTAAAGTTTGTTAAATTAAAGTTTGTACAAAAATTAAAGTTTGTTAAATTAAAGTTTCTACAATAACGTTTGTTAAATTAATGTTTGTACAAAAATTAAAGTTTGTTAAATTAAAGTTTGTACAATAAAGTTTGTTAAATTAATGTTTGTACAAAAATTAAAGTTTGTTAAATTAAAGTTTGTACAATAAAGTTTGTTAAATTAAAGTTTGTACAATAATTAAAGTTTGTACAATAATTAAAGTTTGTACAAAAATTAAATTTTGTTAAATTAAAGTTTGTACAATAATTAAAGTTTGTTAAATTAAAGTCTGTACAATAATTAAAGTTTGTTAAATTAAAGTTTCTACAATAACGTTTGTTAAATTAATGTTTGTACAAAAATTAAAGTTTGTTAAATTAAAGTTTGTACAATAAAGTTTGTTAAATTAAAGTTTGTACAAAAATTAAAGTTTGTACAATAAAGTTTGTTAAATTAAAGTTTGTACAATAATTAAAGTTTGTTAAATTAAAATTTGTACAATAAAAGTTTGTTAAATTAATGTTTGTTAAATTAAAGTTTGTACAATAAAGTTTGTTAAATTAAAGATTGCACAATAATTACAGTTTGTACAAAAATTAAAGTTTGTTAAATTAAAGTTTCTACAATAAAGTTTGTTAAATTAAAGTTTGTACAATAAAGTTTGTTAAATTAAAGTTTGCATAATAATTAAAGTTTGTTAAATTAAAGTTTCTACAATAATTATAGTTTGTTAAATTAAAGTTTGTTAAATTAAAGTTTCTACAATAAAGTTTGTTAAATTAATGTTTGTACAGTAATTAAAGTTTGTTACATTAAAGTTTGTACAATTTATACAAAATCTACAAAATATATATTTATATATATATATTTTTTTACTTTCTATCCATGAATCCTGAAAAATAAAATGTATGATGGTTTCCACAAAAATATTGGACAGCACAACTGTTTTCAACATTGATAATCAGAAATGTTTCTAGAGCAAAAAATCAGTATTTTAGAATGATTTCTGAAGGATCATGTGACACTGAAGACTGGAATAATGATGCTGAAAATTCAGCTTTGATCACAGGAATAAATTACATTTTATCAGACGTTCAAGTTGGAAACTTCTATTTTACACTGTAATAATATTTCTTAAATTTTGTATTTTTGATCAAATAAATACAGTCTTAGTGAGCAGAAGAGACTTCTTTCAAAACATTTAAAAATGGTGCTAACCGCAAACTTTTTTAAAAAAAAATGTATATAGTGGAAGAAGAACATCTGACTGTCTGTACAAAAAGTCACATGATCAATAACTCTTGTTTACTTTCATGTGATTAGTCATACAGAAATAGAGCGCGATCTGAAGATTGTGATTTGTTTGTGTCTTAACTGTTTGCTCCGTCTTCAGGCTCCACAAACACACATGAAGCGTTGCGACATGAGATCGGAGTGCTGATATTTCCTCCTCGTGTTGTTCTGTTTTGAATTATACACACTGATTTGAGTGCATCTGTTGTGTTGTGTTGTTAAAGCATTTCCTCTCTCTGTGTATGTGTGTGTGTTTGCAGATGTGGACGAGTGCCAAGCCATTCCTGGACTCTGTCAGGGGGGAAACTGTGTGAATACTGTGGGCTCATTTGAGTGCAAATGCCCTGCTGGACACAAGTTCAACGAAATTACACAGAAATGCGAAGGTAATGACACACACACACATCAGTTCAGCTCTCACACTCACTGTTCAGCTCTGCAGATGGAGTTTCTCTATACACACAGCTTTCTTTAACATCTCAGATGTTTCCCTAAACAGCAAGTGACATGGAGAATAGAGAGAAAATGGACTCATACACTGCAAAAAATCTTTTCTTACTTAGATTTTTTGTCTTGTTTCCAGCCAAAATATCTAAAAAAAATTTAAATCAAGAACGAATTTCTAGACAAGCAAAAATAATTGTCTTGTTTTCAGAAAAAAGAAGTCAAAATGAAGTGAGTTTTTGCTTAGAACAAGCAATAATCTCCATATGGGGTAAGCAAAATAATCTTATTTCAAGCCGAAAACTAGATTATTTTGCTTACCCCATATGGAGATTATTGCTTGTTTCAAGCAAAAACTCACTTCATTTTGACTTCTTTTTTCTGAAAACAAGACAATTATTTTTGCTTGTCTAGAAAATCCTTCTTGATTTAAGAATTATTCGATTTTTGGCTGGAAACAAGACAAAAAATCTAAGTAAGAAAAGCATTTTTGCAGTGTACTGAAATGTTTCTCCTGAGAAAAAGTCCCATAGTCTCATCTCTGTCTCCTCTAGAGTTTCAGAAGACGTCCCAACAATGTCTCAAACTGGGTTTAGATTTGCCAACATTCTCAGTGTGTTCTGGCAAACTTTCTTCTAGTAACGTTAAATAGAAAACTTGTTTGGTGTCTGTTCTGTTAACACAAAAACATTATTTGTGGCCCTGGAGCACAAAACCAGTCTTAAGTAGCATGGGTATATTTGTAACAGTAGCTAAGAATACATTGTATGGGTCAAAATTATAATTTTTTATACCAAAAATCATTTATTACGTAAAGATCTTTTATGCATTTCCAACTGAAAATATATCAAAACTTAATTTTTGATTAGTAACAGTGTTGGGGGTAACGCATGACAAGTAACGCAAGTTACGTAATAATATTACTTTTTTCAAGTAACTAGTAAAGTAACACATTACTTTTCATTTCCAAGAAAATATCCGAGTTATTTTACTTTTTGTTTCCTTTATGTATTTAATCCCATTTTATTAACCAATGACTTTACTGCTGACCTTTGATCCAATTCAACCGTACACTGCAAAAATACTTTACTTACTTTACTTAGTTATGCTTATTAGTAAACTGCAAAAAATGCTTTTCTTACTTAGATTTTTTTGTCTTGTTTCCAGCCAAAATATAAAAAAATTCTTAAATCAAGAAGGATTTTCTAGACAACTTCTTTCTTCAAGCAAAAATGCACTTAATTTTCACTTGTTTTCAGAAAAAACAAGACAATAATTTTGACTTGTCTAGAAAATTCTTCTTGATTTAAGAATTTTTTGATATTTTGGCTGGAAACAAGACAAAAAAGTGTTTTGCAGTTTACTAATAAGCATAACTTACTTCATTTTTCTCATTGCTGAAGAGTGTTGAACTCTTTTCCTACAGTTCTACTGTACAGACCTCAATTTAATTTTCCTTCAGCCTTAGGCTTATTCACTTCATTTCATTTGGTGTGAAAGGGCATTTACATTTGCTAAGAATCAAACGTTTTTCTAATAAAAACAAACAAGCAAGCACTGCCCAGATTTAAAAAGTAACGCAAAAGTAACATAACGCATTACTTTCCATAAAAAGTAACTAAGTAACGTAATTAGTAACTTTTTTAGGGAGTAACGCAATATTGTAACGCACTACTTTCCATAAAAAGTAACTAAGTAACGTAATTAGTAACTTTTTTAGGGAGTAACGCAATATTGTAACGCACTACTTTCCATAAAAAGTAACTAAGTAACGTAATTAGTAACTTTTTTAGGGAGTAACGCAATATTGTAACGCACTACTTTCCATAAAAAGTAACTAAGTAACGTAATTAGTAACTTTTTTAGGGAGTAACGCAATATTGTAACACACTACTTTCCATAAAAAGTAACTAAGTAACGTAATTAGTAACTTTTTTAGGGAGTAACGCAATATTGTAACACACTACTTTCCATAAAAAGTAACTAAGTAACGTAATTAGTAACTTTTTTAGGGAGTAACACAATATTGTAACGCATTACTTTTAAAAGTAACTTTCCCCAACGCTGATTAATAATATGCATTGCTATGAACTTCATTGCAATTTTCTCAATATGTTGATTGTTTTGCACTAATATAGCTCAATACAAACCATACATCAATGGAAAGCTTACTTATTCCACTTCAGTTTAACAAAAAAAACCCTTGTAGCTGGTTTTGTGGTCTAGGGTCACATTTATACAATCAATATCATTCATGGAACGTTTTTTTTTAAATGTTTTAGTTGGAGTCTAGTCTGATGGATTTAATTTTTTTACTTAAAGGTAACATTCTCATCATCTTTGCAACGTGATGAAAATTAAACATTTTTAAATGAAAAAAAAAAATTTTTTTTGAATGTTTAGAAATAGCATTTTGATTACTCACTGGGAATGTTAGTAAACATATTTGTGTTAGTTCAAAAGTCAGAGCTCAGTATGAAACACTGAAACAAACAAATGCATCATTTCTCATCACATGAAAACTAGTGACTCATTTGGGTCCGTTTTTATCTCTCATGAGAACTTTTTGGAGCAACATCTGAGACGTGTGTATTTTTGTCATTTTCAGCTGTGAGTGTGTCTGTGGCTCAATCTGGTTCAGTTCAGCTCCTCATTTAATCGTCTCCTGTAGTTCGTTTTATAGTAGATCTCATATAAACTCCATCTAAAGCATCATCTAATCAAACTCCGTTATTTTCCTGATTTAATTCCGATGTAGTGCATGTAAATGGATGATGATGATCACCGAAGACGATGTGCGTCTGACATCGCTTAGACAGCGCCATTAGCAGGAGTTTGTTTAGACAGCGAGTCTGAATCTACTGTCATTAGCTCAGAGACGACGCTTTTAGACATGTTTACAGGACAGACGCAGGGAGACGGAGAAAGTCTGGCTTCGTCGCTGTGTTTACAGCAGAACACAAGGGTTTTATTTTTACTCGTATTCAATCAAACGGCTCGTTACTGAACTGGAGTGAGACTCCTTAAAGCAGAACCGAGTGTTTGTGTGTGTGAGAGAAAGAGAAGGAGAGATCCATACCCGCCCCGCACCCAGAAATAACGGCCCAGAGCTCTGGAAAGCACCCGAGCGAGAGCCAAACTCAAACTGCTGTCCATTATTAGTAAAGTCATATTTCACTGCGGAGATGCTGCGGTCAGTCGTCTGACAGTACATCTGACGTTCATATTGCTCAATAATTCACATCACACAGCAATACCCCTTCAAACGAAGCGTCCCGCAGCTGCAGACTTGTGTAGATGATGGCCTGTTGCTCTCTTTAGCAGAGGCTTGAGTTGAAAATGTTTTTCACTTACTGACTGAATAGTACAAACAAAAATGAAAATGGAATCACCCTTAGAACATCCAAGACTGGAAAACGTTTATTTCTTCATCAGAATTATGTAAATGTGTCATTCCATCACTGTCTCACTGCAGTGAATGGGTGCCGTCAGAATGAGAATGAGAGTCCAAACAGCTGATAAAAACAATAATCCATCAGTTAACATCTTGGGAAGACAAAAACTGAAACAAATCCATCATTGCGACGTTTTTAACTAAAATACGACTCGTCATAGTCCATAATAACGCTTCCTCCGGTGAAAAAGTGGTCTGGTCTGAATCAGGAGAGAAAATGCACAGAACAAGCATTGTTTACAAGCCAAAACAACTCTAAATAAATATGTGGCTTTAATTTGATCTGAGAGACAACAGGAGATGGACTTTTTCACTGGAGGAAGTGTTGTTATATCAGCTGTTTGGACTTTCATTCTGACGGCACCCATTCAATGCAGTGAGACAGAGATGGAATCACATTTCTACAAATCTGATAAAGAAACTAACTGGAATCACAACATCTAAGATTAGGAGGAGTTTGTTTCTTCATCAGATTTGTAGAAATGTGTCATTCCATTACTGCCTCACTGCAGTGAATGGGTGCCGTCAGAATGAGAGTCCAAACAGCTGATAAAAACATCACAATAATCCACAAGTACCACTATAGTCCATCAGTTAACGTCTTGAGAAGACAAAAGCTGAAACAAATCCATCATTTAAGATGTTTTGAACTAAAATACAAGTCCATAATCCATAATAACGCTTCCTCCAGTGAAAAAGTGGTCTGGTCTGAATCAGGAGAAAAATGTGCACAGATCAAGCATAGTTTACAAGCCAAAACTGCTCTAAACAAATATGTGGCTTTAATTTGATGTGAGAGACAACAGGAGATGGACTTTTTCACTGGAGGAAGCGTTATTACATCAGCTGTTTGGACTCTCATTCTGACGGCACCCATTCACTGCAGGGAGACAGAGATGGAAACACATTTCCACAAATCTGATAAAAAAAACAAACTGCAATCAAGACAGCCAAGATTAGGATGAGTTTGTTTCTTCATCAGATTTGTAGAAATGTGTCATTCCATCTCTTTGTTTCACTGCAGTGAATGGGTGCCGTCAGAATGAGAGTCCAAACAGCTGATAAAAACATCACAATAATCCACAAGTAATCCACACCACTCCAGTCCATCAGTTAACATCTTGAGAAGACAAAAGCTGAGACAAATCGATCATTAAGATGTTTTTATCTAAAATACGAGTCTATAATCCATAATAACGCTTCCTCCAGTGAAAAACTGGTTTGGTCTGAATCAGGAGAGAAATGTGCACAGATCAAGCAGCATTTACAAGCCAAAACAGCTCTAAACAAATATGTGGCTTTAATTTGATGTGAGAGACAACAGGAGATGGACTTTTTCACTGGAGGAAGCGTTATTACATCAGCTGTTTGGACTCTCATTCTGACGGCACCCATTCACTGCAGTGAGACAGAGATGGAATCACATTTCCACAAATCTGATAAAAAAACAAACTGCAATCAAGACAGCCAAGATTAGGATGAGTTTGTTTCTTCATCAGATTGGTAGAAATGTGATTCCATCTCTGTCTCACTGCAGTGAATGGGTGCCGTCAGAATCAGAGTCCAAACAGCTGATAAAAACATCACAGTAATCCACAAGTAATCCACACCACTCCAGTCCATCAGTTAACATCTTGAGAAGACAAAACCTGAAACAAATCCATCATTAGGATGTATAATCCATAATCCATAATAACGCTTCCTCCAGTGAAAAACTGGTCTGGTCTGAATCAGGAGAGAAATCTGCACAGATCAAGCAGCATATACAAGACAAAACAGCTTTAAACAAATATGTGGCTAGATTTTAATGTGAGAGACTTTTTACACTGGATTTTAGTTAAAAAAAATTTAATGATTAAGTAGGTTCAGCTTTTGTCTTCTCAAGATGTTAACTGATGGACTGGAGTGGTGTGGATTATTGCGAGTTTTTTTTCAGCTGTTTGGACTCTCTTTTTAACGGCACCCATTCACTTCTAACTACTTTAAAAAATCCTACCAACCTCAAACTTTTAAAAGTAGTGTAGATATTAATTACTACTGCAGTCATTCAGACGGGTTTCAGAAGACATGCAGGTAAGTATTTGAGCTATAGCTCTAACTAGTATGATTTTCTTGGACAGCCAGCGTCATGAGTGTGTCGTGATGGTGAAGAGTGGCTGGTTTAACTGTGATCTGGTTTGTGTCTCTCAGACATTGACGAGTGCTCTCAGATCCCGGGTCTGTGCAGTGGAGGTCAGTGCTCTAACACCATCGGCAGCTACTTCTGCAGGTGTCCTGTGGGCTTCGACACGGCGCTGGACGGCTCTCGCTGCATCGGTGAGTAGGGCTGTGCTGATAAACGATATCATATCGAATCACGATAAAATATGTCGATAACGAAGATGAGGCATTTTTATTCAATATGGATTCATATAAGAGCCAGTCAAACAGCAGAAATATGCGACAAGAGCCAATCAGCATGCACCGTTTAAAGGAACACTCCACTTTTTTTGCAAATAGGCTCATTTTACAACTCCCCCAGAGTTAAACAGATGAGTTTTACCGTTTTTGAATCTCCGGTTCTCCCGGTAGCCCTTTTAGCATAGCTTAGCATAAATCATTGAATCGGATTAGACCATAAGCATCACGCTCAAAAATAAAACCAAAGACCTTCGACAACTTTTCATTTTCTGCCGGTCTTAGTACATGATGTAACTACAGAAGAGTCAAGTTTTAAATAGGAAAAATATCTAAGGTCTTTGGTTTTATTTTTGAGCTCGATGCTTATGGTCTAATCCGATTCAATGATTTATGCTAAGCTATGCTAAAAGGGCTACCGGGAGAACCGGAGATCGGCTGAATGCATTCAAAAACGGTAAAACTCATCTGTTTAACTCTGGGGGAGCTGGAAAATGAGCCTATTTGCAAAAAAGTGGAGTGTTCCTTTAACGTTCACATCAAAAAACAAACTCAATTTCCTACTGCACTTTGCAAAGCAAACTCGACACGAGGACGACAAAAATGAGTAGAAGCAGCAGCGAAAGTGAAACTAACCGAGTTATTATCCAAAAATGATGAAATTGTCGAAAAAAAGGTAGCACGAATTTACTTATATGGCAGTGGTTTGGCTATTTGAAAAGCGATGAGGTGCAGATTAAAACCATCTGTAAAATATGTCGTAAATGTTTTACACATTATGTGCACTGGCTAGACATTGTATAGTTTTATGTTATAGTTTTATTCTGCACATATAATCTACCTCTTAAAGCCACACACTGTTGACAGACTGAGACTGGTCTTCAAAAAAAAAAAAAATAGAATAGAAGTTGAATATATTTATGTTTACATTTTGCACATTTAATCTACTTCTTAAAGCAAGACACTGCTGACAGTCTAGTCTTCCTGACAAAAAAAATGCAAAAGTTTGACAAATTGTGTGCCATAGTTTTCTGTTTACATTTTGCACATTTAATCTAGCTCTTAAAGCCAGACGATGTAGACAGACTTGCCTTTCTGGAAAAGAAAAAACTGTAATTGTGTTACTTATAAATTATGTTTACATTTTGCACATTTATTCTCATTTACCTTCTTTTAGTTTTTAATTTATTTTAGTAAGTTGTCTTAATTTTTTAAGGCCAAAAGCATCTGCTTTTGTTATATTATTTTTTTGGCTTCCATCATAGTTGGGATACTCTTTTTGCTGGCAGCATTAACAGTTTATATATCGAAATATGTATCGTTATCGATCAATATGAGAAAAAAAAAACATTTTTCCCCATATCGCCCAGCCCTATTAGTGAGTCCGACCAACTTTCAATGTCACAATCTGATTTATTAAATCACTGCAGTGACCTCCTTCTGTCTGTTTACTGCTGTATTTTGTTCACTTTTAAAGTGCTGCAGCGCTGCTTAACATTAAATGTTCAGAAAAGTGCCTGAATGTATTTTAAAATGAAAAAGGAGGAGGTCCAAATAGATATATTAGTTAATAGTGAAAAATTACAAATTGTACCAGATCTTGCATTTAACATTTAAAAAATGTGTTAGAAAACTTTCAATAGAAGCTTCAAAAAAATTATTTGATCTTTTCTCATTTTTCTTATTGTATTACTTCATACTCACAAGCAGGAAAATCTCCTCTTAGACCTTTATATGAAGAGTTCAGATGCAAAAGCCCCTAAATCCATCTGACATCTTTCAGAAAAATCCTTCAGCTCCCACAAATTCTTTGGTTTTCCAGCATTTTTGTGTATTTGAACCCTTTCCAGCAATGACTGTTTGATTTTGAGATCCATCTTTTCACACTGAGGACAACTGAGAGACTCATATGCAACTATTACAGAAGGTTCAAACACTCACTGATGCTCCAGAAGGAAAAAACATGCATTAAGAGCCGGGGGTGAAAACTTTTGAAATTTGAAGATCAGGGTAAATTTAACTAATTTTGTCTTCTTGGAAACATGCAAGTATCTTCTGTAGCTTCTGAAGGGCAGTGCTAAATGAAAAAAAATATGATATTTAGGCAAAATGAGCAAAATGTACACATCTCTATTCTGTTCAAAAGTTTTCACCCCCGGCTCTTAATGCATGTTTTTTCCTTCTGGAGCATCAGTGAGTGTTTGAACCTTCTGTAATAGTTGCATATGAGTCTCTCAGTTGTCCTCAGTGTGAAAAGATGGATCTCAAAATCAAACAGTCATTGCTGGAAAGGGTTCAAATACACAAAAATGCTGGAAAACCAAAGAATTTGTGGGAGCTGAAGGATTTTTCTGAAAGATGTCAGATGGATTTAGGGGCTTTTGCATCTGAACTCTTCATATAAAGGTCTAAGAGTAGATTTTCCTGCTTGTGAGTATGAAGTAATACAATAAGAAAAAATAGAAAAGATCAAATAATTTTTTTGAAGCTTCTATTGAAAGTTTTCAAACACTGAGGACAACTGAGAGACTCATATGCAACTATTACAGAAGGTTCAAAACATGCATTAAGAGCCGGGGGTGAAAACTTTTGAAATTTGAAGATCAGGGTAAATTTAACTAATTGTGTCTTCTTGGAAACATGCAGGTATCTTCTGAAGGGCAGTACTAAATGAAAAAAATATGATATTTAGGCAAAATGAGCAAAATTTACACATTTCCATTCTGTTCAAAAGTTTTTACCCCCCGGCTCTTAATGAATGTTTTTTTTCTTCTGGAGCATCAGTGAGTGTTTAAACCTTCTGTAATAGTTGCATATGAGTCTCTCAGTTGTCCTCAGTGTTCGAAAACTTTCAATAGAAGCTTCAAAAAATTATTTGATCTTTTCTAATTTTTCTTATTGTATTACTTCATGGTCACAAGCAGGAAAATCTCCTCTTAGACCTTTATATGAAGAGCTCAGATGCATCTGACATCTTTCTTTAAAAAATGCATTTTTATCAGGCTCAGATGTATCGGTTTCTGTGTAAGTACTGGTTCTTCTGATTGGGCTGAGGCTGGTATTTTAGCGAGTTTGAAGTAAAAGTATTTGATGGACGTATAATATGTGTCCAGAGCATTCACTCAGTATCATTATCTCATTTTTGACCGAGATGGCTTTTTGCATCTGAACTCTTCATATCTTTGTATAAACATGCTTTAAAAGTATTTGACAAGAAACCCAACAGACATAATGACTGTTTAATTATCAATAAGTACATTTTTATTTTGTGTTCTACAGTTGTTGTTTAATGTACAAAATTGTTAACAATCTTGCACCATCACTCTTGAAAACATTAGTTTTCTCTTGTGCTAAAAATATTAGAAAAAATCGCCTCATCAAGAGGTAATTTTGAGAGTAAGAGCTTTTAGTCACTGGAATAATTTACCAATAAATATTAGACAGTTTTCCACCTTAGCATAGTTTAAGCTACAATTGTACATGGTATTATATCAAAGTTATAATGGTACTCTCCTGCTAGGGACAGATGAAATTTAGCTCTGTAGCTAATTCTGGTGCAGTTTTTTTGACTGTCTTTTGTCCCTGTCAAATAATGCATTTAAATAAAATAAAAGTAGGATTGAAACCTAAAGGAAGAAGGCAAGTAGATCCTCCAAAGCCACATTCAGATTTCACACCTTCTCATGAGTTCACCATAAGGTGAACGTCTTTATGATTTAACGATCCTAGGTATAGTTCACCGGGTTTGACGTGAACTGACTGTGGCAGAACATGTACAGTTATTCATCAGGCCGTTGCAGCATATTCATCTGAATCTGATGAATTACATGAAACTGTAAAAATAAGCGTTTGTGTGTGAGGCCTTCAGAGGTGTGTGTGTAAGTGGGTCAGTGGTCTTCAGCTGATGTGTGTTGGCTGCGTTTGTCTGGAAGGAATGTGCGCTATGACTCTGTCCGCTCCAAATGTCTCCTGAGCCAAACATCCCTCTCTTCTCCATCATCGTGCGCCGCTCGCTCTCTCTCACGTTACTCCTGCAGCTGGAGATGCTTTGTCATTATACACACTGCATGTGCGTTTGGCCACCAGCAGTGTTGAGGGTAACACATTAGAAAGTAACGCAAGTTACGTAATAATATTAGTTTTTTCAAGTAACTAGTAAAGTAACGCATTACTTTTTCATTTACAAGAAAATATCTGAGTTACTTTTTCAAAAAACTAACGCCAGTTACATTTTGCTTCCTTTATGTATTTAATCCCATTTTATTAATCAATGACACTTCAAATCACTGCAAAAATAATTTTCTTACTTACATTTTTTGTCTTGTTTCCAGCAAAAATGTCAAAAAATTCTTAAACCAAGAAGGATTTTCTAGACAAGTAAATCATTATTTTCTTGTTTTCAGAAAATGGTCGAAATGAAGTGAGTTTTCGCTTAAAACAACCAAAATAATCTGCTAAAAAAATCTTATTTCAAACAGAAAACAAGATTACTTTGCTTACCCCATTGGGAGATTATTTTGCTTGTTTCAAGCAAAAACACACTTAATTTTGACTTGTTTTCGGGGAAAAAAACGAAAATCCTTCTTGATATATTTAGATATTTTGGCTGGAAACAAGACAAAAAACCTAAGCAAGAAAAGATTAAGATTTAGAGATTTAGATTAACATTTGTGCTTTTCTCTCATTGCTGAAGAGTGTTGAACTTTCTTTTCCTACAGTTCTACTGTACAGACATCAATTTAACTTTCCTTTAGCCTTAGCCTTATTCACTTCATTTCATTTTGGTGTGAAAGAGCTTTTATATTTGCTAAGAATCAAATGTTTTATATTAAAAACAAACAAGCAAGCCCTGCCCAGATTTAAAAAGTAATGCAAAACTAACGTAACGCATTACTTTCCATAAAAAGTAACTAAGTAACGTAATTAGCTACTTTTTTAGGGAGTAACGCAATATTGTAACGCATTACTTTTAAAAGTAACTTTCCCCAACACTGGCCACCAGTGATTTCAAAAATTTCACCTAAGCATTGCAAATCAAGCATCTCCCTTTGTTCTTGGTTCTTGTCAATAGTTTCTCTGCCATAAGCACTGAATGAATGACATGCTTTCTGTTGTATTCGCATGTAAATAAGAGGGTGACATCTAGTGGAGAAGACCATTGATAAAATTCACATTAATCAGATCTTGTTTTAAAGGTTTGCTGAAATAAATATCAGAAAAGATCGATTCACTGCTTTTGAGAATCGATATCAAATCAACGTCATTTAAAAAAAGGATTAATCGGAAAGTCACATTTTTTTTTGCCCAGCCCTTACTGTTACGGTTACTGACAATAAAATGCGGCGTTCTTCTGAGGTTAATTCACAGTGCATCCTCTTCTATGAACGAAAAGTAGCTGAGATGATCTTGATGAATGCTCACATTTGTTTACGGAGGTGGTGTTTACCTACATGTCCGTGCGTCTCAAGTGGATGTTTAAAATTTGAAAAGCAGAGCTGCTCATTGGTGTGATTACATTAGAGATGAATTTAGACTGGAAAAATGTTGAAAAGCATTGGTATCATACGGATTACTTTAACAAAGAATATTTGTTTTTTTAATGTGCCTTCATTAAAAAGTAGATGTTTCAAGCTTTCTGTACATATATTCCTCATGTCTGTGAGGCACGTATTTGCTGAGATTCAGGTTTTATTTACAGTTGTGCTCAGAAGTTTACATACCCCTTGCAGAATCTGCAAAATGTTAATTCTTTTAGCAAAATAAGAGCGATCATACAAAATGCATGTAATTTTATTTAGTACTCACTAAATAAAAATACATGCATTAAGAAGGAAAAAACATGCATTTAGAGCCGGGGGTGAAAACTTTTGAAATTTGAATTTTTGGGGTAAATTTAACTTGTCTTCTTGGAAACATGCAAGTATCTTCTGTAGCTTCTGAAGGGCAGTACTAAATGAAAAAAAATATGATATTTAGGCAAAATGAGCAAAATGCACTCATTTCCATTCTGTTCAAAAGTTTTTACCCCCCAGCTTTTAATGCATGTTGTTTCCTTCTGGAGCATCAGTGAGTGTTTGAACCTTCTGTAATAGTTGCATATGAGTCTCTCAGTTGTCCTCAGTGTGAAAAGATGGATCTCAAAATCATACAGCCATTGCTGGAAAGGGTTCAAATACACAAAAATGCTGGAAAACCAAAGAATTTGTGGGAGCTGAAGGATTTTTTTCTGAAGAACAGCAGACAGTTTAATTGTTCAGGACAAACAAGAGACTCATGAACAACTATCGCTAAACAAAAAAACACAGCTGTGGATCATTCAGGAACAACACAGTATTAAGAATCAAGGGGATGTAAACTTTTGAACAGGGTAATATTTATAAATTCAACTATTATTTTCTCTTGTGGACTATATGTAAACATCTTTTATGTAAAATATCTTATTCAGGTCAGTAGTAAATAAAAAATAACATGCGTTTTGTATGATCCCTCTTATTTTGCTAAAATAATTAACATTTTGCATATTCTGCAAGGGGTATGTAAACTTTTGAGCACAACTGTATGTGTCTGTGAATGAAACTGAGACGGCAGAGAGCGCACCCTGTTTATTCTCTTTATTTTACAAAAGCACATTGTTTTCTTGTTATTATGACTCAACACAAATAAAAGTAGACACTTTGCAGTTTCAAAAAAAGTATTTTTAGTTCTTTTTGCGGTCATCAGGTAAAAATGAGACGTTGTGACATCAGTGTTGCCGCGGGATGTTTTTTGTTTCCGCAGGTTGAAGTGACCCCAATAACGTCAAACTTGAAGTTTATGTCTAGCTAATTTCCTTTTGTTCTCTCAAAAAATGAGTGAATTTCCAAAATAGTAAGAATTTTACATATAGCATTACCTAAGCAAGTTATAGCCATTTATTACATTATTATTATTGGTGCTTTTCAGTGAAAAACAGGCCTATTTAGTTTACTGACAATATAGATGTTTTCAAAAAAATGTTTCACAGTAGAAACACAGTAAAAAAAGTGATTTTTCAGATCTTTTTCATATATTCTTGATCTGAATTCCATATATTTTTCATATATTCTAAAATTCCAGTGCTTTATCTGATATGTACTGCTGTTTCTTCCTTGTTTTTGGTTTGTGTTATTTCAAAGGGCTCTGTGGTGTGTATTTCTGTGCCTTTCCAAAGAGTGCTGTCATGCAAATGTGTTATTTTGTTTTGGTTTTTTTAATGCACGCAAGACGCGCTTTACTTTCACTTTGCGTTTGTTCAGATTTTCAAAGAAACATGATAATTGGTGGTTCCAAAGACCAAAACCTATGTTTATTGGTAGATGACAGTTTGATCCATTTTCTGGGCGCAGGGGAGGGACTAAGCATCAACAATTGTTCCTGTTTGGCTCAGAGGAACGAAATGCATTGGTTTCATCCGATGCGGAGGAATTAATATCACTGAAAAGAGAAGGATGTTCAAAAGTTATGAAACTTTTAAGAACAATAGTCATTTTTAGCCGCGGGCAGCTGTCTTGACCTTTGAGGGTTAAAAAGTAACACAATAGTTACTTTCCCTGGTAATTAGTTACTTTTATGTATATTTTATGATGTAATACCATTATTATTTGTGAGAAGTAACTAGTAACTATAACTAATTATTTTCTTAAAGTAACATGCCCAACACTGTTAATAGGGTAAAAAATTAACTAATAGTTATCGCTTTACTTACCCAGGTGATGAGTACATTGATAATTGCAAACATTTTTGTATTACAAGTTTTCTAAAATGTTAGGTTTAAATATGCAAATGAGGCACTGTTTCAATTTTTTTCATAATTTTTGTGGCATATTAGAGTCAAATGTTTTTACAGAGGGAATTTTGTCAGAAAATACTTAGAACAGACAAAAAACAGTATATTTTTTACAATTTTTGGGGGGAATAAGATGTTGCATATAATCAAGCAAATTATATATGAACAGATCCCTCTGAAAAAACCTTCAGGATATAGACAGGAATACAAATGTAAAGTTTGTTGTGTGTAAGTGCTACTGAAGTGGAGATTTATGGCTGAGTGTAGGAGAAAAAATTATTTTGAGAAAACTGCATTTGAAAATATGTATAGTAATTGAAATCTATGGACACAAATAGATAAAGTGCTATAAAAGAAACACTTAACAGTGTATTTTGGGTGTTTTCCTTCCACGTCTGTAAACACACTTTATGAAAAACCAAAAAGCCCAAAATCTCAAATTTGATAGGTGACTGAAAAAACAGTTTTTGCCTGCAGTGTCTCGCCTTAATAACAGAGAACTTTTCCATTATGAGAACGTTCTCTGTTAGCTGGGTGAAAGTGTATCACTAAAATGTATTTTGTGTTTGTGCGTCACAAGCACCATTTCACAAATGAACAGATGGGTAATCTGTAATGGGTTCTCTTTACCAATCAGATGTGAGTTTTTAACCAGGCAATCGTAATACATACAGTGGGTACGGAAAGTATTCAGACCCCCTTAAATTTTTCACTCTGTTATATTGCAGCCATTTGCTAAAATCATTTAAGTTCATTTTTTTCCTCATTAATGTACACACAGCACCGCATATTAACAGAAAAAAACAGAATTGTTGACATTTTTGCAGATTTATTAAAAAACAAAAACTGAAATATCACATGGTCCTAAGTATTCAGACCCTTTGCTCAGTATTTAGTAGAAGCACCCTTTTGATCTAATACAGCCATGAGTCTTTTTGGGAAAGATGCAACAAGTTTTTCACACCTGGATTTGGGGATCCTCTGGCATTCCTCCTTGCAGATCCTCTCCAGTTCTGTCAGGTTGGATGGTAAACGTTGGTGGACAGCCATTTTCAGGTCTCTCCAGAGATGCTCAATTGGGTTTAAGTCAGGGCTCTGGCTGGGCCATTCAAGAACAGTCACGGAGTTGTTGTGAAGCCACTCCTTCGTTATTTTAGCTGTGTGTTTAGGGTCATTGTCTTGTTGGAAGGTGAACCTTCGGCCCAGTCTGAGGTCCTGAGCGCTCTGGAGAAGGTTTTCGTCCAGGATATCCCTGTACTTGGCTGCATTCATCTTTCCCTCGATCGCAACCAGGCGTCCTGAAAAACACCCCCACAGCATGATGCTGCCACCACCATGCTTCACTGTTGGGACTGTATTGGACAGGAGATGAGCAGCGCCTGGTTTTCTCCACACATACGGCTTAGAATTAAGGCCAAAAAGTTCTATCTTGGTCTCATCAGACCAGAGAATCTTATTTCTCACCATCATGGAGTCCTTCAGGTGTTTTTTTAGTAAACTCCATGCGGGCTTTCTTGTGTCTTGCACTGAGGAGAGGCTTCCGTCGGGCCACTCTGCCATAAAGCCCCGACTGGTGGAGGGCTGCAGTGATGGTTGACTTCCTACTACTTTCTCCCATCTCCCAACTGCATCTCTGGAGCTCAGCCGCAGTGATCTTTGGGTTCTTCTTTACCTCTCTCACCAAGGCTCTTCTCCCCCGATAGCTCAGTTTGGCCGGACGGCCAGCTCTAGGAAGGGTTCTGGTCGTCCCAAACGTCTTCCATTTAAAGATTATGGAGGCCACTGTGCTCTTAGGAACCTTAAGTGCAGCAGAAATTTTTTTTTAACCTTGGCCTGATCTGTGCCTTGCCACAATTCTGTCTCTGAGCTCTTCAAGCAGTTCCTTTGACCTCATGATTCTCATTTGCTCTGACATGCACTGTGAGCTGTAAGGTCTTATATAGACAGGTGTGTGGCTTTCCTAATCAAGTCCAATCAGTATAATCAAACACAGCTGGACTCAAATGTAGAACCTGAAGAAGAAATGGACAGCACCTGAGTTAAATATATGAGTTTCACAGCAAAGGGTCTGAATACTTAGGACCATGTGATATTTCAGTTTTTCTTTTTTAATAAACTTGCAAAAATGTCATCAATTCAGTGTTTTTCTGTCAATATGGGGTGCTGTGTGTACATTAATGAAGAACAAAAATGAACTTAAATGATTTTAGCAAATGGCTGCAATATAACAAAGAGTGAAAAATTTAAGGGGGTCTGAATACTTTCCGTACCCACTGTACACACATGAAAATTTGCAAATGCAGATTCAAAAGTTTGTACATGTAGAAACACTGAGAATCGTCCAAGCACACTTGAGTATTTGAATTGTTTTGCATTTGCAAATCGTGCTTTGGGATTATGAATGAGGCTGAGTTTGCATTTTGAACTTGCTGCATTTGTGCATGCATTAGATTATGTTAGCTCATGCAAAAGTGTTTGTGTGCTCTCCTCCAGACGCCCGGACTGGGTTTTGCTACGCCAACGTCGTGAACGGACGCTGCGCTAACCTGCTGCCGCAGCGCATGTCCAAGAGCCAGTGCTGCTGCGACAACAGAGGATGCTGGTCCGGATCCACCGTCCCGGAGATGTGTCCCATCCGAGGAACAGGTGACTTTGACAGTTCGTCACGCTGCCAATCAAACAGCTTAACTGGCAGATTTATTTATAAGGATTACTCCACTTCCAAAATAAAAAATCCTGATCATTTACTCACATGTCATCCAAGATGTTCACGTCTTTCTTTTATCTATTACGTTTTTTGAGGAAAACATTCCAGGATTTTTCTCCATATAGTGGACTTATATTAAAAAACCTCAGACTTGCCTAAAATAAAATCTATAGGCCTAGATATAAAACAGTTCAAATATAAAACAATATTAGTTTAAATGTTAAACTTGGATAGATGTGCGCTATTAGACACATATCCAATTGTGCAGAAAGTGGAAGCTGAAGCGCACTTTACAGGACAAAAATTTTTTTTTAGTGGAAATAATTTAAAATTATCTGTAATTTTTGCTCAAAAAAGTTAAGAGTAATACATAATTCGGAACTAACGATCTAGTTTTATCATCTCCAAAACATTACAAACACAAAAAGTATTTCTTAATGAAATAAAACAAATTGAAAACAAAAACTCTTCAATTATGTAGTCCACAAAAATGCATCTCTTTAAAGAGGAAATTGCGAGTCAGGATCTTTGCGACACTGACTCAGAATACATTAGTATTAATTAGGCTAATAATTTAAACTTCTCCTTATTTCCCCGACACATTCATCAATTAATTTTGCCGGTGCTTTGTGTCAAGTTTCAGCCTATTGAGTGCACTTAAACGAGGATCTATTCCAGCTGCGCTGAAAACACGAAAGTGAAAGCAAAAGTGAGGTATCGTGTTGTTTCCGCCAACGTTTCCAATTTTTTTTGGATAACTTATGTATACAATTAAAAAATAAATAGAAGCCTAAAACAGGCCCGGTGAAAAAGATCAAATGCAGTGCTTTTCAAAGCAGGGGGTTTATATGAATGTGTTTCTGAAGGTAACTCTGGTTTTCAGAAACGTTTCAGTGTTATTTTGTCCCCAATCACAATCCTTTGAAACAATTTATTGAACAAAGTGCATAAAGGCCGTAAAACTGACAATGAATCGCCATAATCGTCATAATTGTTAATGCCCTAAACCAGACAATTAATCGTCATTAATCGCAATTATTTCTTAGACAATTAATCATCAGCCAAATTTCATAATCGTGACAGCCCTACTTAGTGGACTCAATGGATTAAAGGTTAAAAATGCAGTTTCAGTGCAGCTTCATTCTTCAAAACGATCCCAGCCGAAGAATAAGGGTCTTATCTAGCAAAAAAATCTGTTCTTTTCTAAAAAAAAATACAGTTTATATACTTTTTAATCTAAAATGCTGGTCTTGTGGTCATGTGGACACATTTTCTCCAACTTCAAAATCATCCTACATCGCTGCAGAAGTAACAACCCAGTGTTTACAAAGTACACCCTTTGCAAAAAATGCTAAAATAGCAGCATAGGACAATTTTGAAGTTGAGAAGAGCTAGACAAGATGAGCATTTGTGGTTAAAAAGGGTATAAATAATTTTTTTTTTAAAGAAAATGGCAGATTGTTTCGCTAGATAAGACCCGTATTCCTCGAAGTTTCACTGAAGCTGCACTGAAACTGCATTTTTTTAACCTTCAATCCGTTGAGCACCATTGAAGTCCACTATATGGAGAAATCTCCTGGAATGTTTTCCTCAAAAAGCTTAATTTCTTTGCGCCTGAAGAAAGACAGACGAACAACCTGGATGACACGGGGGTGAGTAGATCAGATTTTTTTTATTCTGAAATTTTTATTTTATTTATTTATTTGGAAACCCATTAGCCACTACCAAGGTAATAGCTATTCTTCCTGGGATCCAACAAGTAAAAAATTACAAAAAACTACATCAGTTCAAAAAATTGAAAGCGGAGTAATCCTTTAATTTAACATTTTTTTTGTTATTTAAACAACATAGAAAATAGTTTAAAAGAGCTGAGCAATTAAAATTGTATTTTGAACAAGCAGAAACAGAAAATAAATTATTATTATTATTATTATTATTATTATTATGGTACAGAACTTGCAACTATGTTCCATTAATTAAATGAATAATATAAATTGAAAATGAATATAAAAAATAATCATTCTCTCTCTCTCTCTCTACTCAGAGGAGTATCAGAGACTCTGTCTGTATGGTCACACGATTCCTGATCCAAGCCGGCCAGATCTGGGTCCAATTCCGGGTCCGGGTCCAGGTCCTGGTCCGATTCCAATTCCGATTCCCGGTATCGATCTTCGTCCTGTTCCCGGTCCTCGTCCAGGTTTTCCCGAATACCCGCGTGATCCTATACCTGTGCCGCCCACATCCGTTGACCTTCCCTCATTCACCATCAGACCTGGTAATACACACAAATGCATGTAAAGACACACCTCACTTCCTGTTTACGTCCTTGTCAGTTGACCATATGCACAAATTTCTTCCTTGTTTAGATAAGCCAGCTCAGTCATTTCTGGTCAGCTGTACTGAGCCATAATAGGACTGTCCTTTGCACGTTTTCTCTACATAATCCATTCACAATCAAAGAAAAAATTTTGTCTAAGAGGACCAAACGTCCATGTATACCATTTCAAGAATGACAAACACTAGTTTAAAAAATGACAGGAGTAAATCCGCTAAATATGTGCGAGCCGTTGCAGTGATTGACCGTAATAATGGAGCAAAACATCTGACAAGCCCATGTCAAAAACAGAGCTGTGCATTTAATGATTCAGACTAAATTCACAGTAACAAAACTACAGCAGAAACAAGTTTGTGTTGGTTGAATATTGGCTATTTAATAGCTTTTACAATTCAAGAGAAAACGATGTAGATAAAAGATAGTTAATAAATTAAATCTAAAATATTTCAAATTCATATTGAATGCATTATTTAATTATTATATGATTAATATTTATGTCATTTAATTTGTAGTGCGGTAATTTGTACGAAAATTTGTTAAACCAATAATGAATCGAAAAGCAAGAACAGGGAGTTAAAATGGCAGCTGCAGCCAATAACTAATTCTCTGCTGCCATCTTTTGGTTCTAAGGGTAATTTCATGTCAATCTTAAAAATTCGTTGTTTTCCGTTAAAAGATTTTTTTCCATCTCGTGTTTATGACTGAAAAGTGAATTTTTTCAGTGAATCTAAGCTGTAGAGTTGAAAATTAATGACAGGGTTCCCACGGCTCATGGAATTTCTGGAATATCATGGAATTTTAAAAGGTCTATTCCAGTCATTGAAAGTCAGGAAATTTAATATTTTTTTGGTCCAAGTCATGGAATATCAGGGATTTTTGTTTGTTGCTTTAAATTTTTATTTCTATTTATTAAAATGTAATTTTCCTATACCGTTTTTTTTATCGCATTGTTTTACACTTTTTGCCTATCTTTATGGTTAGGCTATTTTTCAGTGCCATTTTATTCCCTTTCCGCACGTCAACTGACAATCACTGAAGTCAAATGCAGTCATCAGGCTGTAGCTGATAACTAAGGCAAACATGCAGGAAAATGTACATTTCAAGAGCTTTGGCTACAAAATGACCACTTCAAAGACTGGCTGTGAAAAGCAAAAACTAAATGTGAAGAAATAAAAAAAATTGAATGATGAACTTGATTACAAACAGAAAATCCTTCAGATTGTTTAACCCCTGAAATCATAAAAAAACATAAATTAATTTGTGTAGAAATAATACAGAAAAAAACAGTTTCCACCACTAAATAAAAAATAAAAAAGGTTATTGTGACTTATCTTACAATTCTGACTTATTTTCTCACAGTTGCATGATACAAACTCGCAATTCTGACTTTTTTCTCTTGAATTGTGAGATATAAACTCGTAATTCCCAGAAATAAAGTCAGAATTGTGAGATAAAAAGTTGCAATTGCGAGTTATAAAGTCAGAATTGCATGTTTTATCTTTATCTCTTTTTTTATTTAGTGGCAGAAACAGGCTTCCATAGTTTTGTACTAAAAACGTCTGTAAACAAGTAGTGGATCCGTTCATTATAAGTCATGGAAATTCAGCTGTTTAATCAGTGAAAGTCAGGGAATTTGACATTTGGCTTCGAGTGGGAACCCTATAATGAAAGCTTTAAAATATTGTAATATGTGTGTTCATGACTATGAAGGCAAGTTATTGATTATCAAGATCACTATTAAGATGTCGTTAAAGAGAACTAACGTTAAGAGCCTAACGTTAGCTGTCAGCATTTAAATGTACAATGTACCACTTACCAGGCTCCACATTTAAATTATATGATGTTAAATAATATGAAACTGAATGTTCATGCCCCTATCATTATTTATGATGTTGCAATTATTATTTTTCTCAGTTTCTGATAAAAACGAGGCAGGAGAGCAGTCTCAAGAGTCTCTATCTATATGTAGCACATATAAAATGAGCTTGGAGCTGGCTTATCATTGTGCGGAAGTCCTAAAGAACGCTCTGTGCATATGGTCAATTGAAACAGTGTTAGAAATGGATTGGTATATGATGCAATTCATGTCAAAACACTTTAGTAACTACTTTTTGGCTTTGTGTCAGTATCATCTGTTCAAAATGTGAGGCAGATCTGATGAAAGAGCATTGAACACATTCCAGTTCAATGAGTTAAAATGCTTTGATCAGTGATTCTCAACGTGTTTGACTCCAGGACTCCTTATTGTCCATAACATTCAAAGGCTAACATGTTTCCTTTGGTTCATCTGCTGTAATGGCATTTTAATTTTCATTATTTTTTAAATTCACGGACACTATGAGTGTTTAAAGTTTAAAATACATAACTAAAATAATTCAGATTTAAATGAAAATGCGATTTTACAATTCCACAAGTTTCCAGAAGCTCATTCCTTCTTTTTTTAAGCATTGAATTCATGACTTTTTTTTTTCAGTTGTTCATGATTCACTGGACAAATATGAAAGATTAAATATTAATGATTTATGTTAAAATGTTTTATTCTCTAAAAATGCATTAATCCCACATATTTGTGTAATTTTGATCTAATGCACATGTGAATGATTCAAATGATTCACTGATTTGTGATTCAATTTTGAATGTTTGTCTTGATTACTGCAGAAATTCTACTTTTGGGTTTGAGTTTTTTTTTTTGAGTCTGAGCAAATGACAATAGAAATAGAAACACAAAGACTGCAGTGTTTTATATAAAGCCCATCAGTGTGTTGCTGGTGATGTGAAAGAGTAATTCAAATAGTGCTTGAGTGTATGGTTTTGTTTTCATTTTTAGTTTTCAATTTTCAAGTTTTCATTTTTAGTTTCAAATTTTTAGAATTTCAATGAAGTTTTGATTGCAGTGTTTCATTTTGGCACAGATGTGAGTTGTTCATCTCCAAGTGCTATGTCTGATTGGCTTGTGTGTAGAGTTTTGACATAACGAGCCAAATTCTGCAAAAAGTGTGTAAGCAATAGGCAAAAACTGTAGTACATCAAGATGCATTTAAAATAAGAAATGTTGCCTTGGTAACTAGCTGAAATAAAACAAAACAAAATATTTTAAAAAAGTTTATTTTATTTAAAATAACCAAATATTTTTTTTTATAGTTTATTTTAGTTTTAGTTAACTATAATAACCCTGATTATAATACTGATAGTAGACTCTGAGGCTGATGTTTTCCGCTCTCTCTCAGTCATCCTCCCTCAGAACGTCAGCATCAGGAACATGTGCGAGGCGTTTCGTCACCTGTGCATCAACGGCCGCTGCGTGCCGACGCCGAACAGCTACCGCTGCGAGTGCAACATGGGCTACAGGCTGGACGGCCGCGGCGAATGCATCGGTCAGTGCTTCGCTTGATTTCACATGTGTAGAAGGCATCTGCAGCGAGTGTTTGATCGCTTGTTGTGTGTGTGTTTAGATGCGAACGAGTGTGAGCGCAACCCCTGTGTGAACGGAGAGTGTGTGAACACACCTGGATCCTATTACTGCCAGTGTCCCACTGGATTCCAGAGCACAGCCACCAGAACCGAGTGTCGAGGTAACCCTACACAAACACACACATACACTCAGGGTTTGAAATCAAATCACCAGCCAATTTGGCGGGTTACTTTTCGTAAGTTAGATTCACTCATTAATTTCTTAGGGAAATTCATGCAAGCCAAATGTGCAGGTTTAGTGCAAATACATAACTAGTGTGCAGTGTTGGGGGTAACGCATTACAAAGTAATAATATTACTTTTTATCAAGTAACTAGTAAAGTAACGCATTACTTTTTCATTTCCATGAAAATAAGTTACTTTTTCAAAAAAACTAACGCCAGTTACTTTTTGTTTCCTTTATGTATTTAATCCCATTTTATTAACCAATGACTTTGCTGCTGACCTTTGATCCAATTCAACCGTACACTGCAAAAATACTTTACTTACTTAATTTTTTGTCTTGTTTACAGCCAAAATATCACAAAATTCTTAATTCAAGAAGGATTTTCTTGACAAGTAAATAATTATTTTCTTGTTTTTTTTTTTTGAGTTTTTGCTTACCCCATTGAGAGATTATTTAGATTGTTTCACACTTAATTTTGACTTGTTTTCAGGAAAAAAAGTGTACTTTGTCTAGAAAATTTTAGAAGTTTTAGAGATTTTTTTTTGAATTTTTAGGAAAAAAGACAAAAAATCTACTTAAGAAAAGCATTTTTCCCAGTGTACTAATAAGTCAAACTTACTTTAGATTAACTAACATTTGTGCTTTTTTTTCCTAATTGCTGAAGAGTATTGAACTTTCTTTTACTACAGTTCTACTGTATAAGCATAAATTTAATTTTCCTTCATCCTTAGCCTTATTCACTTAATTTCATTTTGGTGTGAAAGGGCTTTTACATTTGCTATCAAACGTTTTTATGTTAAAAATAAACAAGCAAGCCCTGCCCAGATTTAAAAAGTAATGCAAAAGTAATCTAACGCATTACTTTCCATAAAAAGTAAGTAACGTAATTAGTTACTTTTTTTAGGGAGTAACGCAATATTGTAACGCATTACTTTCTATAAAAAGTAACTAAGTAACGTAATTAGTAACTTTTTTAGGGATTAACGCATTACTTTCCATAAAAAGTAAGTAACGTAATTAGTTACTTTTTTTAGGGAGTAACGCAATATTGTAACGCATTACTTTCTATAAAAAGTAACTAAGTAACGTAATTAGTAACTTTTTTAGGGAGTAACGCAATATTGTAACGCATTACTTTCTATAAAAAGTAACTAAGTAACGTAATTAGTAACTTTTTTAGGGATTAACGCATTACTTTCCATAAAAAGTAAGTAACGTAATTAGTAACTTTTTTAGGGAGTAACGCAATATTGTAACGCATTACTTTCTATAAAAAGTAACTAAGTAACGTAATTAGTAACTTTTTTAGGGAGTAACGCAATATTGTAACGCATTACTTTCTATAAAAAGTAACTAAGTAACGTAATTAGTAACTTTTTTAGGGATTAACGCATTACTTTCCATAAAAAGTAAGTAACGTAATTAGTAACTTTTTTAGGGAGTAACGCAATATTGTAACGCATTACTTTCTATAAAAAGTAACTAAGTAACGTAATTAGTAACTTTTTTAGGGATTAACGCAATATTGTAACGCATTACTTTCTATAAAAAGTAACTAAGTAACGTAATTAGTAACTTTTTTAGGGAGTAACGCAATATTGTAACGCATTACTTTCTATAAAAAGTAACTAAGTAACGTAATTAGTAACTTTTTTAGGGATTAACGCAACATTGTAACGCATTACTTTCCATAAAAAGTAAGTAACGTAATTAGTTACTTTTTTTAGGGAGTAACGCAATATTGTAACGCATTACTTTCTATAAAAAGTAACTAAGTAACGTAATTAGTAACTTTTTTAGGGAGTAACGCAATATTGTAACGCATTACTTTCCATAAAAAGTAAGTAACGTAATTAGTTACTTTTTTTAGGGAGTAACGCAATATTGTAACGCATTACTTTCTATAAAAAGTAACTAAGTAACGTAATTAGTAACTTTTTTAGGGAGTAACGCAATATTGTAACGCATTACTTTCTATAAAAAGTAAGTAACGTAATTAGTTACTTTTTTTAGGGAGTAACGCAATATTGTAACGCATTACTTTCTATAAAAAGTAACTAAGTAACGTAATTAGTAACTTTTTTAGGGAGTAACGCAATATTGTAACGCATTACTTTCCATAAAAAGTAAGTAACGTAATTAGTTACTTTTTTTAGGGAGTAACGCAATATTGTAACGCATTACTTTCTATAAAAAGTAACTAAGTAACGTAATTAGTAACTTTTTTAGGGAGTAACGCAATATTGTAACGCATTACTTTCTATAAAAAGTAACTAAGTAACGTAATTAGTAACTTTTTTAGGAAGTAACGCAATATTGTAACACATTACTTTCTATAAAACGTAACTAAGTAACGTAATTAGTAACTTTTTTAGGGATTAATGCAATATTGTAACACATTACTTTCTATAAAACGTAACTAAGTAACGTAATTAGCTGCTTTTTTAGGGAGTAACACAATATTGTAATGCATTACTTTTAAAAGTAACCTTCCCCAACACTGCTAGTGAGACATCGTGACATTATGGAGCATATTGCAAAAACCAAACAAAACATACAGAGTGCAGGCATTCGCAAATTAAGACTTTGGAGTGCGTTCTTTCACTGCATGATTACGTCTGTTAATATGCATTAAGAACGGTCACATAATTCAAGATAAGGGGCAGAAAATGTATATATTTATATCATTTCATATATTTAATCAATATCACACGGAGAATGCCATTTTCTTTCTTAAAAATCATCATGGTTACAAATGTGATATTGATTTCACATAGCAGTTTAAAAAACAAATTAATATTTAAGACTTACGCTTTAGACACCGTATTGGTTGTTTTTGCTTTATTTCACCAAACAAAAATCATTCCACACACAGCCACAGCATTGTTTTGTGTCTCTGGGCAACATATGATGGTGTTTCCTGGATGAATCAGTCGTTTAAATGATTCGGATCAATTGCAATGACTCACTTAAGAGTGACTTACTGCCAACTATTGCTGGTTTTAATTTTACATTTTAAAGTATCTTTTCGTTTTTTAGATAATTTCACATATCAGTATTCAGTGTTTTATGTTTAAAATATCAAAATGCATATTATTTATGCATTTGTAACTGCAGTTTATGCAAGTTACACGCATTAACGTGTAAATGCATATAAATGCCACTTCATATGCAACTTCTGCAAAGATGAATTTTTTTGATAGTGATTTCATTTGTTTAGGAACACCCTAAATGTATTATTATTATAATTGACTGATTAAATGTAAAAATTTGACTCAAAAGATGATGCACACTTAAAAAAAGACTTTTATAATGGTCCATGAAAGGTAAAAATCCATTGAAACTTATTGGAAAATATTAATTTATATCATTGCTGTGAACTGACCACACAGAACATATAGAATATCAATTGTCACTTCCATTTTTGAAAACAGACATAAAAATGCATTATTTAAATTTCTTTTTTTATATTTCATGAACAAAAACATTTGTGATGTGATTTTGATGTGCATTTTCCATTATAGTGCAATGTCTGATTTTAAAATGCTTTTCAAAGGAGGAATTTTGAGATTTTAAGTTGTCAAGTGCTATATAATTTCTTATGATTTCTAAAGTGTGATGAAGTGGGAAAAAGGCAACAAAGAAAGTATTTTTGTGACAAAGGTCAGAACTGTTATGAAGTAGATTTTTATGGGTGCGCTCTTTTCATAAATTAATCTATTGCTTTTTCTACAAAATATGTAACACAAAAAATGAAATATCTATTTAGGAGTCTTAGACCTTTCCATCGATATATAGTTTGTTATGATTAGATTAGGATTTATTTGTAATTCACAATTAAGGTGTTAAGATATTAGCACAATAACACACTTTATCGATACAATCCAAGAAAATATTGAGATATTATTTTTTGCCAATATCACACACTCCTAGTACTGACACAAAATGATTTGCAACAGTTGCTTTGTCACGTCCAGCGTAGACAGCCTCAAGCTGTTGGTTTATTTCTGTTTTCTGTTTGTTTTTGGCTAGTAGAAGTTATGAATGGCTGGTAACTTAAAAATGTAGTAGCCAAATTGGCTGATGAGTGAAAAAGTCAATTTCAATCCCACACTCACTGCCTGTTCTCTGCAGATCTGGACGAGTGCGTGGCCAACGGTCGCATCTGTAACAACGGCCGCTGCGTTAACACAGAGGGCAGCTTCCACTGCGTGTGCAACGCCGGCTTTGAGATCTCAGCGGACGGAAGGAACTGCCAAGGTGAGACGTTCGGCTGAGACCCACGATGCATTGCAGTTTAGAGCAGGGCCTAAAAACGAAAAAAAATCCATTCGGTTCACTCCGAGCAGAATCGATATCATAACGTTTCTGTTCTTGCGCTCCTCATTAAACAATACGTTCCGAAAACGGTTTTCTAGGAAAAAATACCGGTTAATAACGTTATTATTTTATTACATGGCGCGATAGATAGATAGATAGATTGTGTGTGCCTTTTAATAACATGTTTGGCATTATGTTTACAAATGATTAAACCAAATTCCTGTTGGTGTCATTTGAACGTCTTGTCTTTAAAACCGAAAGTAAACGAGTTCACCTGGCAGAAACTCGTTACAAATGCGCTAATAATTTTTAAAAAAAAAAAATTTTCTTGTTTGATAACTTACTTATCTGGTAAATAGCCGTGTAAGTGGGTCAATGTACGGCTGTTATTGAAATAATACTAGGCTATAGCGAAATAAGCCCCTTCAAGAGCATCCGCTTAACATCCTGACCACACGCGCTTAATCTGCAATAAAAACCTGTTGACTTATTCCTTACCTAATATGCATAATAGCCTATTACATTTTCACTCAAACAACACAGAACTCCAGATAAACTTAAACCTAAACATACCTTTGCACATGAAACAGCCAGGTGCTTGGTAACCTTAAGCGGTTAATTTGGAATTTCTGTTTCCGTTTCTGTTCAGAACGATTAAAATAGATTTTGTTTTCGTTTTCGTTTTTGTTCCAGTTAAATGTCATTTGTTTTCGTTTTTCGTTTTCGTTCCTTGAACCGGTTCAGAGCCCTGGTTTAGAGACAGACGTAGGCCGTTTCTCAATACCAAGTACACAAAGTTCGGACTTGCGTCCTTGGTAGTTCGGACTTTAAAAGAATGGGAGGACACAAGTCTGGTAATTCTGCAAATGGTACACTGTAACAAGAATTCAGTGAAATTTACAGTAGAAAACCGGCAGCTGTGGTTGCCAGAATTGTACCGTAAAAATACGGTAGCAACGTTTTACAGTTTACGGTTTTCAGCTAAATTTACAAGTAAATACCGTAATTTCTGATATAACTAATGTACCAACCTATTGAAGTACTGAAATCTGTTTTATACCTTTGTAATACACTGATAACCACCAAAACCAGGTGGTGATGAGAAAGTCACATGATAAAGAAAAGCCCATCACAAGCAGCTTTTATATATGAACATATATAGAAGGTGCACAGTGTCATTCACACAAACACTAAACACCATCATGGTAACACACATGAAACCGAAATAATGCACTGCAAAAAATGCTTTTCTTACTTCGATTTTTTGTCTTGTTTCCAGCCAAAATATTTTAAAAATCTTAAATCAAGAAGGATTTTCTAGACAAGTAAAAATTGTCTTGTTTTCAGACGAAATATGTTAAAATTACGTGAATTTTTGCTTAAAACAAGCTAAATTATCTGCCAATGGGGTAAGAAAAATAATCTAGTTTTCTGCTTGAAATAAGATTATTTAGTTTACCCCATTGGCAGATTATTTTGCTTGTTTTAAGCAAAAACTCACTTAATTTTGACTTATTTTTTCTGAAAACAAGACAATAAGTTTTGCTTGTCTAGAAAATCCTTCTTGATTTAAGAATTTTTGATATTTTGGCTGGAAACAAGACAAAAAATCTAAGTAAGAAAAGCTTTTTTGCAGTGTGCAATAAACATTCATGTAACAACATTAGATGTAACATACAACCCTAATGTACAAAACTGCTAAGAAAAAAACTAAGAAAGAAAGAGTTATTTCAACAAAAACACATCCAATTTTGAAAAATGTAACGCAGGGAATTCTGGGAATGTCAATTTATGGTTATTCACTGTACATTTTACAGTCTTTTACCGTTAACCATTTAACATTTTGGTACAGTTTTTTACTGTTAAATTCATGGTCATTTTTTACAGTGTACAGCTGTGGACTTGATAACGTCAGTCAGCTCACCGTTTCTACTCCGACTATCCTCACGATGTATTTACAATACATGATATCAACCAGCGACCTCTTATTGTTTTCATTTAAACATATTAATAGCCGCAAAAACGTGGTTCATGCAACGCATACTTCCAAGCAACAAAAAAATAATAATATCAAACACCGCTGGCTTTTTTGGTTTTCTTCAAAATATAAACCACAACTCTCTTTTCGCAAGGTGTCACTCACATTGTCCCACTGCAATATTAAAATAGTTTAGATTAATGTACAATGTTTCATTCCTTTGCCATAATTAATATTGGGAGCATACAAGTTATATGATTTTTTTTTTTAAAAGTAACACATTAGTTACTTTCCCTGGTAATTAGTTACTTTTATAATGATGTTAGTCAGTTACTATTTGAGAGAAGTACCTATAACTAATTACTTTTTTAAAGTAATGTGGCAATACTGATTAGTGAATAACTCTAAACTGGTCAATGTGGACAGTTAGGTATTACGGTGGGTGGAGTCTGTGTGGGTGGGGCTTGTTTTAGTGGGTGGAGTCATAGTGGGTGTGGTCTAGTTTCAGGGGAGGGGGCTGAGTGAATGTAAATGGCATGTTTACAGTGTTTTTAGCAGGGTTCTCAAATTCAGATTTGAGAAATAAACATTCTTGAACACCTGGAATATCAGCTTTAGATTAATGACAGGGAAAAGGAATTTCCGTTTTTCTGTGAAGTGCTGGATGTTCATGAAGTGATTCCTGTATGAGCCCTAATGAAGTGTTTTGGTTGTTTTGTGTGTGTTTTAGACACTGATGAGTGTTTGATAAGGAACATCTGTCTGAACGGCATGTGCATCAATGAGGACGGCAGCTTCAAGTGCATCTGCAAACCTGGATACTTGTTAGATGGTACTGGACGATTTTGTGTGGGTAAGTAAACACACACACACACACACACACACACACACAGAGTTAAAAAACATCCCTAAACAAGCACAGAAAGACACACAGAGATCAGAATCAGAACATTGGTGAAGACTTTTTTTTTTATTTGGCCCTCACAAGCACAGACAAACCTTGAAACACTCACTCCAACACACACACATCTGAAGTCATGCGTATGATGTACTTGCTCATTAATGATTTGTATAGTCTCAAGAGGAACGGGTCTAGAACACAGGAAACCACACACACACACTGTTGATCACACTGATTGCTCTCAGCTTCAGTTTTAGAAAGAGAGTCTAAACTAAATAAATTATGGTATTGCTGATCTCACATTAAAGGGACAATTCACCCAAAAAACAAAGTTCTGATAATATTTTAATGTGTTTTAGACGCTTACGGTTGTTAATTTTTATGGTGTAGTAAAG
>CM065127.1:767500-782500 GCA_033026305.1 Cirrhinus molitorella
TGTAAAAGTGTATAGAATAAAATAATTTAATAATTATTTGTAATATCCGGATTTCACTCAAAAAAGGAAGAAATCTGTGTATAAAAAAAAAAATTAAAAAATAAAAATAATACAAATTTAATAATGAAACATAATTAATACAAATATTTAAAAAAGTTATAATTGCAGAAATTCTACGGTTAAATTTACGTTAACTATTACTATCTACAGATATATACTTTTCAGAGGTGTATGCATAAAATAAACAATTTCTCATTTTTTTTCTTGGTGAATTTATTTATGGGTGACTTTACTGCCAAGTATGCTTGTGCATACAAGGAATTTGTTTTTGTGACATTAGCTTCCAGTACACAGAGACAACAACAACACAGACAATAAAAATAAGATGAGAATAAAAATACACATGTAAATATAAATAGACAAAAATATAGAAAAATAAATTAAGAAATAAGTGGTATGTACAGTTGTGCTATAGATAGAATAGAATAGAATAGAAAGAGATGCAGGGATGTATTAGGATGGAGGTGGTATCAAATAAATATAAGGTTTTTGCAAATTTTTTTAACATTTAACATTTAGCTGTTCATAAGGTGGATTGCCTGGGGAAAAAACTGTTCTTGTGCCTGGTTGTCCTGGTTAAATATGAGCTGGTTAAGTTCTTTGTGAGACTAATTAATGTATTTTCACACGCATGTTCTCTCTCTGTGTCAGATATAAACGAGTGTGCGCTGGATCCTGAAATCTGTCAGAACGGCGTGTGCGAGAACATGCTCCGGACGTACAAGTGTAACTGTAATCTGGGCTTTGAGGTGGACATCAGCGGGAAGACCTGCGTCGGTCAGTATCTCTGCAGACATTAGCGTGTAAAGCGCGCAGACATCTGCGTCACGCGTGTGCGTCTGTGTTTCAGATGTGGACGAGTGCATGATGAACAGCCACCTGTGTGAGAACGGCTTGTGCAGAAACACACCTGGCAGCTTCACCTGCCACTGTCCCAAGGGCTTCACCTTCCAGCCCGAGACAGAGGTGTGTGAAGGTGGGTCACGTCACACACACACACACACACATATATATAATCTACATAATATACACACTACCGTTCAAAAGTTTGGGGTCAGTAAATATTTATTCATTCCTTTTTTTTTGAAAGAAATTAGTAAATTGTTACATTAATAAAAAGTGACATAATAGATTTACATTGCTAGAAAAGATTTATTTTATAGTTTGAATAAATGTTGTTCTTGAAAGAAAAAAATACAGGTTCAAAAAAAAAAAAAAAACTGTTTCCAAAACTGATAATTCTACTAATAATTGAGAATATCAGAATGATTTCTGAGAGATCATGTGACACTTAAGCCTGGGAAACTGAGTAACAGCTGATGAAAAATCAGCATTGCATCACAGGAATAAATTATATTTTAAAGTATATGAAAATAAAAACCATTATTTTTTACTGTAATAACATTTTGTAATATTACAGTTTATTTTCTGTATTTTCGATCAAATAAATGCAGCCTTGACTTCATTAAAAATAAATTGCAAGTCTTACTGACCCCAAACTTTTGAAGTAGGGTCTCATTTCAGCTGAAAGAGTTGATCAGTTTGATTCATTTCTGTCCATCTTTATTCATAAATGTTCTTAAGGCATACTTCAAGTATAAAATGTTAAAGTTTTAAAGGATTAGTTCACTTTTTAGAAAACAAATGTACAGATAATTTACTCACCCCCTTGTCATCCAAGATGTTCATGTCTTTCTTTCTTCAGTCGTAAAGAAATTGTTTTTTGAGGAAAACATTTCAGGAATGTTCTCCATATAGTGGACTTCTATCAGTGTTGGGGGAAATGCATTACAAGTAATGCAAGTTACGTAATAATAATACTTTTTTCAAGTAACTAGTAAAGTAATGCATTACTTTTTAATTTACAAGAAAATATCTGAGTTACTTTTTCAAAAAAGTAAGGCCAGGTACTTTTTGTTCCTTTATGTTTTTAATCCCATTTTATTAACCAATGACTTTGCTGCTGACCTTTGATCCAATTCAACCGTACACTGCAAAAATACTGTTCTTACTTAGATTTTTGTCTTGTTTCCAGCCAAAATATATAAAAATTCTTAAATCAAGAAAGATTTTTTTTAGACAAGTAAAAATTATTTTCTTGTTTTCAGAAAAAACAAGTCAAAATTAAGTGAGTTTTTGTTTAGAACAAGCTAAATAATCTGCCAAAGGGGTGATTATTTCAAACAGAAAACAAGAGTATTTTGCTTACCCCATTGGGAGATTATTTAGCTTGTTTCAAGCAAAAACACACTTAATTTTGACTTGTTATCAGAAAAAAAACACCAATTTTTACTTCTAGAAAATCCTTCTTGATTTAAGAATTTTTAGATGTTTTGGCTAGAAACTAGACAAAAAATATAAGTAAGAAAAACATTTTTTGCAGTGTACTAATAAGCAAAACTTGCTTTAGATTAACATTTGTGTTTTTTTCCTCATTGCTGAAGAGTGTTGAACTTTCTTTTCCTACAGTTCTACTGTACAGGCGACAATTTAAATTCCTTTAACCTTAGGCCTATTCACTTTTTATTTTGGTGTGAAAGGGCTTTTATATTTGATTAAAATCTAATGTTTTTATATTAAAACAAACAAGCAAGCCCTGCCCAGATTTAAAAAGTAACGCAAAAGTAACGTAACGCATTACTTTCCATAAAAAGTAACTAAGTAACGTAATTAGTTACTTTTTTAGGGAGTAACGCAATATTGTAACGCATTACTTTTAAAAGTTACTTTCCCCAACACTGACTTCTATGGTGTCTGTGAGTTTGAACTTCCAAAATAAACGATCCCAGCCGAGGATGAAGAGTCTTATCTAGCGAAACGATCTGTTATTTTCTACTTTTTTTTTTTTTTTTTTACATTTTAATATATTTTTTAACCTCAGATGCTCATCTTCTCTAGATCTGTGTGAACTAATTTTCAGTCCTAAGGGTCAGTTGTTTGAAACTGAGATTTATGCATCATCCTGAAAGCTTTCCATTGATGTATGGTTTGTTAGGATACAACTATATTTGGCTGAGATACAACTATTTGAAAATGTAGAATCTAAGGGTGCAAAAAAATCCAAATATTGAGAAAATCACCCAGAAAGTTGTCCAAATGAAGTTCTTAGTTCTTTTAAAAGTAACTTTCCCCAACACTGGCTTCTATGGTGCCCACAAGTTTGAACGTCCAAAATGCAGTTTAAATGCAGCTTCAAAGGGCTCTAAACGATCCCAGCCGAGGAAGAAAAGTCTTATCTAGCGAAACGATCTACATTTTTTTTACAATTTATATATTTTTTAACCTCAAATGCTCGTTCTCTAGATCTAGGATTAGGTGCTAGCTATCAGCTATCATTTCCCTCTGATTTTAAGAAAAAAAAAAAATGGGTACACTGTAATCCCAAGTTTGTTGTACTCATGCAAAATAATTTCTCCCAACTTTAAATACAGAATTACCTTGCTCATACAATTTGATTGCAATTAACTTACATTTTTTAATTACTCCCAACTTTAAATACTTAGTCACCCAGCTCATTCATTTTGATACATTGTAAAACCTGATAAGTTAAGAATATTAAAAACATTTGAAGAAACTTATTGCCTTAAAACATTTGAGTAATCAAATTCATTTTTTTACGTTTAAGTTTTTTAGTTACTGTCCATCCTCAACCTAACCACAGGCTCTACTCTTTACCACAACGGTAACACTACAAAACCAACATAAGAGAAACTTATGTAAATCCTAACATAACACAACATTTAAGTACTAACTTATGTCTCTCTACATTAATCTTGTGCAAAAACACACAAAATAACACTTAATTTCAACATTTATTTTCCATGTTGTCTGATGCAAAGCATGCTGGGAACTAGAAAACTCAATCATTTTAAGTTCAGCTTACTACAACGACATTTTGAGTTTACAGAACTTATTTCAATTAAGTCCAATGAACTTTCATTATTATTTGAGTGAAATCAACTCATTTCATTTAATTAATTTCACTGTTCGGGTTTACAGTGTAGGGGTTAGGTTTAAGGGATTGGGTTAAGTCTGTATTTTTGGAAAATAATGTAGATCCAGGATCAACAAAAGATGTTGATCCAGGAACATGTCTTACTTGGCAAAATCATGGCGACCGTCAAACACCCATAACAAAAAAAAGTTAAAACAGTGATTTAGGACGATTTTAAGGTTGAAAAGGGAGTTTTTCAACATACCCTCACTGTCTTATACCAGAGTATGCATTGCAGAGCTAGACAAATTTGTGCTTACAAAATTACAGATCGTTTCTAGATAAGACCCTTCTTCCTCGGCTGGGATTGTTTAGAGCCTTTTGAAGCTGCATTTAAGCTGCATTTTGGAAGTTCAAACTCGCAGGCTTTTCCTCAAAAAACAATTTCTTTACGACTGAAGAAAGAAAGACATGAACATCTTGGATGACAAGGGGGTGAGTAAATTATCTGTAAATGTTTGTTCTTGAAGTGAACTAATCTTTTAAAATGGGAAAGGAGTTGGTGAGTTTGCTTCATTTCAGTGAATCAGTTCAAACCATTTTGAGGAGCAAAAATTTGATTCAGTGAATCTTTGTTTTCTTTTTTAACTTTGCAGTGACAAACAGAACCATTTTCGGTAACACTTTATAATAACTACATGCTATGACTCATTAGTTAAACATTATTAAATGGTCAATTCATCATTTATAAGGCATTATCCCCACATAGTAAGTAGTAAGCAGTTAATGAATGCAGCTATAAATGTTTTGTTCCTGATTTATAAGCATGTCTATAATGTTTTTAATAAATGTATTTTCATACTTTATTAATGATCAATTAATAATTTCTAAATTAAGTAATATAATATTAACAGACCAGTTATTAAAATGCTTGTACACCTCCAGAAAACATTCTTACTAATCCTAAATATTTTGCTTATTTTCTTCATTTTGTTGTTTTTTTTTTTTAGTTTTGTTGTTTATTTTGTTGACATATATTCAGTTTGTTGCTTATTTTGTATTTATATGTACTTTCTTGTACATTTTGTTGCTTATTTACGGTAGTTCCTTTAGTATTTTTTTATTTATATGATATTGCAGATAGAATTTTGTTTAATTTTTTGCATCTTAATATAATATAATATAATATAATATACACACTATGTGTTTTGTTTGAAACCTTTTTCCCTTAAGAAGATAACTGGTCCTTTTTCTTTGTAAAAGCTTTACAAGGTATAAATAGTCTTCACTTTAGATGAGCTCACAAAAACAGTTAACTCACAACTAGTAAATATTTTATAAGTACCTGAATTAATCATGAATTGCAGTAGGAATATGTGTTAATAAAGCATTTATTAACATGCTATTACTAGATTTCTAAATAATTTGTAAAAATTTACATTTAAATAGTTCATTAATCATTTACTTACACTTTCTAGATGATCTTATGAACCCCTGATGACAGCTAAATAATGTAATTGATCATTAATAAAGTATAAAAATACAATTATTAAATGCATTATAGATATGCTTAACAATCAAGAACAAAGTATTTATAGCTGCATTTATAAACTGCTTACTACTGTCTATTAATGTAGAGATAATGATTTATAAATGATTTACTAATGCTTAACTAATCATTCATAGTGTGTAGATATTATAAAGTGTTACCCAATTTTTTAGAGTTTTGCTGTTTTATTTGAATCATTTTGAGAGTTTACATTCTGTAATCACGTCTGCTGTTCTGTGTGTGTGTGTTCAGATGTTGACGAGTGTTTGAGTAACCCGTGTGTGAACGGCGAGTGTAAGAACAGTGCTGGGTCGTTCGCTTGTCTCTGCTCCAAGGGAAGCACACTGGACAACTCTGGAACTCTGTGTGTGGGTAAGTGCACTTTCTGTTCCTTCACACGGCAACAAATGTGACCCTGGACCACAAAACCAGTCCTAAGTATCAGTTGTTTGAAACTGAGATTTATGCATCATCTGAAAGCTTTCCATTGATGTATGGTTTGTTAGGATAGAACTATATTTGGCTGAGATACAACTATTTGAAAATGTAGAATATAACGGTGCAAAAAAATCCAAATATTGAGAAAATCGCCTTTAAATTTGTCCAAATAAAGTTCTTAGCAATGCATATTACTAATCATTACTATGGTACAAAATATCTTTATGGAACATGATCTTTATTTAATATCCTAATGATTTTTGGCATAAAAGAAACCTTTTTGACCCATACAATGTATTTTTGGCCATTGCTACAAATATACCTGTGCTACTTAAGACTTAAGAGTCACATATGTGACCCTGGACCACAAAACCAGTCCTAAGTGTAATGTTTTGTAAATAAATAAGCTTTCCATTGATGTATGGCTTGTTAATATAAGATAATATTTGGCCGAGATACAGCTATTTGAAAATCTCTAATCTGAGGGAGCAAAAAAATTAAAATATTGAGAAAATCGCCTTTAAAGTTGTGCAAATGAAGTTCTTAGCAATGCATATTACTAATCAAAAATTAAGTTTGATATATTTATGGTAGAAAATGTACAAAATATCTTCATGGAACATGATCTTTATTTGATATCCTAATGATTTTTGGCATAAAAGAAACAATTTTGACCCATACAATGTATTTTTGGCCATTGCTACAAATATACCTGTGCTACTTAAGACTTAAGAGTCACATTTGTGACCCTGGACCACAAAACCAGTCCTAAGTGTAAATTTTTCTAAATTGAGATTTATACATAAGCTTTCCATTGATGTATGGTTTGTTAATATAAGATAATATTTGGCCGAGATACAGCTATTTGAAAATCTCTAATCTAACGGTGCAAAAAAATAAAAATATTGAGAAAATTGCCTTTAAATTTGTGCAAATTAAGTCCTTAGCAATGCATATGACTAATCAAAAATTAAGTTTGATATATTTATGGTAGAAAATGTACAAAATATCTTCATGGAACATGATCTTTATTTAATATCCTAATGATTTTTGGCATAAAAGAAACCTTTTTGACCCATACAATGTATTTTTGGCCATTGCTACAAATATACCTGTGCTACTTAAGACTTAAGAGTCACATATGTGACCCTGGACCACAAAACCAGTCCTAAGTGTAATTTTTTGTAAATAAATAAGCTTTCCATTGATGTATGGCTTGTTAATATAAGATAATATTTGGCCGAGATACAGCTATTTGAAAATCTCTAATCTGAGGGAGCAAAAAAATTAAAATATTGAGAAAATCGCCTTTAAAGTTGTGCAAATGAAGTTCTTAGCAATGCATATTACTAATCAAAAATTAAGCTTTTGATATATTTACGGTAGGAAATGTACAAAATATCTTCATGGAACATGATCTTTACTTAATATCCTAATGATTTTTGGCATAAAAGTAAAATGTTTGACCCATACAATGTATTTTTGGCCATTGCTACAAATATACCTGTGCTACTTAAGACTTAAGAGTCACATATATGAACCTGGACCACAAAACCATTCATAAGTGTACATTTTTCTAAATTGAGATTTATACATCATCTGAAAGCTTTCCATTGATGTATGGTTTGTTAGGATACAACTATATTTGGCTGAGATACAACTATTTGAAAATGTAGAATATAACGGTGCAAAAAAAATCCAAATATTGAGAAAATCGCCTTTAAATTTGTCCAAATAAAGTTCTTAGCAATGCATATGACTAATAAAAAATTAAGCTTTTGATATATTTATGGTAGGAAATTTACAAAATATCTTCATGGAACATGATCTTTACTTGACATAAAAGAAAAATCAACAATTTTACCCCATGCAATGTATTTTTGGCTATTGCCACAAATATACCCCAGTGACTTATGACTGGTTTTGTGGTCCAGGGTCACATATGTGTGTGTTAAAACCTCATAATGTATGTATGTGTTTCAGAGACCACTAAGGGCACATGTTGGCTGAAGGCGGTGAATGGACAGTGTGAGATTAACATTAATGGAGCGACGCTGAAATCTCACTGCTGCGCCACGATGGGGGCGGCCTGGGGCTCGCCGTGTGCCAAATGCGAACCAGGTGAGAAAACCAGAACCAGAACCTCCACTATGAAAACATGAGATGAAAAACTAACCCATCCTACCGTGTCCGGATAATAATCAGAAATGTTTCATCAGCAGAAAATCAGTATATTAGAATGATTTCTGAAGGATCATGTGACACTGAAGACTGGAGGAATGATGCTGAAAAAGCAGCAATCAATTACATTTTAACACATACACTGAAAAAAAAATGCTTTTCTTACTTAGATTTTTTGTCTTGTTTCCAGCCAAAATATCTAAAAATTCTTAAATCAAGAATTATTTTCTAGACAAGTACACGTTAATGTCTTGTTTTCAGAAAAAAAGTTCAAATTAAGTGAGTTTTTGCTTGAAACAAGCAAAATAATCTGCCAATGGGGTGTAAACAAAATAATCTAGTCTTCTGCTTGAAATAAGATTATTTTTTTTACAGCATTCGCAGATTATTTTGCATGTTTTAAGCAAAAACTCACTTAATTGTGATTTATTTTTTCTGAAAATAAGACAATAATTTTTACTTGTCTAGAAAATCCTTCTTGATTTAAGAATTTTTAGATATTTTGGCTGGAAACAAGACAAAAACTCTTAGCTAGAAAGCAGTGTTTTCACATAGAAAACAGCTGTTTTGCATTAAAATAAAATGTAAAATTAGTACTGTATTTTTGATCAAATAAATGCAGCACTTGTGAGCAGAAGAGACTCTTTCAGAAACATTAAAGAAGCGCAGTTTTTATTATAAAGCCAGTTTTCTGATCTGTGTTTGGTGTTCGGTGGGTAAAAGCATGTGTTGTGTATTTCAGATCCGTTCTGCTCTAAAGGTTATGCTCGGGTGAAGGGGACCATCTGTGAGGGTGAGATCTCGCATCGTGCTTCGATGTCTGTATCCATTAAAAACTGAGTCTCATATTCACCTGATTCACATGTGTGTGCAGATGTGAACGAGTGTGAGGTGTTTCCCGGCGTCTGCATCAACGGAAAGTGTGTAAACACAGACGGGTCGTTTATTTGCCAGTGTCCCACTGGGATGACAGTGGACTCCTCTGGAAGAACCTGCATTGGTACGTATGACACACCAGCAGAATGCATTTATAACGAGTACATCGGCTCTAAAGCTGCTCTGACGTCAATTTTTAGATTCATGTTTGTGTTTTCAAAATGTTGGCCCAGAAAAAAACATATATGGTAAAACGGTAAACACTCTTTTGTTATAAATAAACATAATTGAAATAAATATAAAAAGAAAACTTTTTTTATTTCAGCTAGTTGCAACAAGGCAAGTTTAAGCACTGAAATAATTAAGACTAATAAATAAAAATAAAAAGATGTTTAAAAAATGACAAAAACAACTTTTTACAAAGATTAAAGTGAAAATATTAATTATTTAAAATAAAATTCAAAGTATTTTTAAAAATCTCAGCGATATTAAAACAACACTTATTTGAACATTTGCGTTCTTTTAGTTGTCACTTGATAACATTATTTACCATGACCCTGGACCACAAAACCACTTATAAGTGGTAATTTTGCAAAATTAAGATTTATACATCATCTGAAAGCTGAATAAATAAGCTTTCCATGTGTGGTTTGTTAGGACAGAACAATATTTGGCTGAGATACATCTATTTGAGAATCTGGAATCTAAGGGTGCAAATAAAAATCTAAATATTGAGAAAATCGCCTTTAAAGTTGTCCAAATAAAGTTCTTAGCAATGCATATTACTAATCACAAATTAGGTTTTGATATATTTATGGTATGACATCATTACTTAATATCCTACTGATTTTTCGTTCATTTTGATGCATGCAATGTATTTTTGCCTATTGCTACAAATATCCCCATGCTACTTAAGAAGTTTTGTGCTCCAGGGTCACATATATAATAACATTAATCTGTTAATAAGTTAATTAAATGTAAAAATCAATTTCATAGCTAAACAAAAACAATCAAGAACAGCCATGGATCCGTTTACCTGTTTATTCTATTATTGAATCATCTTCTTTATGCATATGGCCAATTAGACTCTTTTGCATTTATGCAAATTGCTGGGTCATGGGTGGGATTATACTAATTGTGAAAGAGCGTGCACATGTGTCTTGTTTACAAATGTCAGGATTTTATTAACATACACGCTTAACTGTTAAATCTGAAGTTAGGGCTGTGCAATTAATTGAAATTTTATTTCGATTTCGATTTCGGCTTTAAGCGATTATGAAAATGCAATAACCGAGATAAAACGATTATTGCTCCCTATTCCGTCTCCTTTGCTCCTGCATAAAAGCCCAGTTTCACATGCAGATCAGTAAAATCACATAACGTGACTTGCATAAAATGGGACGTGCTTGATTTATTAATGTTTATTTGATGTTGTGTTTTTAAAAGCGCAAAAGAGAATTTGAGCTGTTCTGTGAAGCAGAACACAGACAAGTAAAATAAATGTTTAACAGCTATTAAAATAGTTCATTTTTGTTCAGTCAAGTGATTAGACTTATATTTAGTTTCGTTTTTTTTCTATTAAATTAATTTGGAAAATTGTTGGGAGGATTTTTTTTTGTTTGTTAAATATAAGTTTTAATTTTTTAAGTAACGAACAGCGGCCAGCGGAAGACTGTTCATAGTCTGTTTGATCAATGTGCCTTCTCAAATCATCACGACCTAAAATAAAATCCATAGATATAAAACAGCTCAAGTATAAAACAATGTTGAAACGTCAAACCTAGATAAATGTGCGCTATTAGGCGCATTTAATCGTTTGTGCGGAGAGTGGAAGATAAGCCGCTTTGCAGGGCATGGAGTCGCCAGCGTGATCACTTGTATTTTTTTCAGACATGATAAATACATAAATAGAAAGCTTTAGATTATTACTTTGCAAAATAAAACAAATCAAAAACAAAAACTCGTTCATTATGTAATGCGTAAAGATGCATTTCTCTCTAAAGGCGCGTCAAAGAGGAGATTGCGAGTCGGGATCTTTGCGACACTGACTCAGAATACACTCTATTCATAAATAATTCAAATATCTCCTTACTATTTCCCTCTGACACATTCATTGTTATTTATTTTTGCCGGTGCTTTGTGGCAAGTTTCAGTCTATTGCTTGAACACGAAGCTGCACTGAAGACACCGCTGCTGCTGAGACACTAAACGCCATCCGAGCCGCTCTCAGTGAAATCTCAATAGCGCTGCAATTTTTTAATCACCATAATTGATGGATGTCTAAAATATAAAAATAAGGAGAAGTCTAAAACACGCCTAACTATTACGTAAAAATTGGCCAATTCCCAGCCAAAAAAACGGGCTGAAATAATTAAATAGCCTATATATTCCGGACCCACTCATAATCCTGTTAAATAATCGTCATTACAATATTGACCAAAATAATCGTGATTAGGATTTTTGCCAAAATCGAGCAGCCCTATCTCTTTATGTAGCATTTATAAATCCGAACAGTTTTTGGTCTAATTCCATGCAAATTTCCTTATTTTCATGAATGTGTTTTGTAAATGTGTTTGCAGACCTGCGCACAGAGCTGTGTTACCTCACACACGTCGACGAGCGCTGCGGCGCTCCGATCCCCGGCCGGCACCGTGTGGACGCCTGCTGCTGCTCTGTGGGCGTGGCCTGGGGCCCGGAGTGCGACGAGTGTCCGGAGAAAGGAACGCCGGAATACAGCCAGCTCTGCCCTCGACCCGGATTCTCCCACCGCGGAGACTTCATCAACGGCAAACCCTTCCTGAAAGGTGCGCGAGACGGACGGGCCACGTTCATCCATACACTCACACATTTATTCAGTTTGTTTGTTGGTTTACCCTGACTTTTCATTGTTTGGTTTCTCCGCAGATATAAACGAGTGTAAAATGATCCACAGCTTGTGCACCAACGGCCGCTGCAGGAACACCATCGGCAGTTTCCGCTGCAGGTGCGACAACGGCTTCGCTCTGGACTTTGACGAAAGGAACTGCACAGGTGAGATCAGACGCATGAGGTTCAGAAACAAGCGTTTGAGCGCTAATGAGTCCTGATGTGTCATGTGACACACAATCATTGTGCCTACTCAAGGCTTTAAACTATTTGAGCTATGTATGCTCTAAAATAAAACGGTTTAGTAGCAGGTGGAGCTGAACTCAATCTGGATCAGTGATTCACAATAGCTTTGACTTCAGGGCTTTTCACTGTCCACAACAATATTTGGTCATTTTTCCTGATTCATCTGGCACAGTTGTGTTTTCAGATTTTATAGGTCAGAATTATTTCATTTCATTTCATTTAATAATTCTGAAGAATAATTTAATTTAATTTAATTTAATTTAATTTAATAATTCTGACCTATAAAATATTTGGTCATTTTTCTCTGATTCATCTGGCACAGATGTGTTTTCAGATTTTATAGGTCAGAATTATTTTATTTTATTTTATTTTATTTTATTTTATAATTCTGACCTGTAAAATATTTGGTCATTTTTCTCTGATTCATCTGGCACAATTGTGTTTTCAGATTTTATAGGTCAGAATTATTTTATTTTATTTTATTTTATTTTATTTTATTTTATTTTATAATTCTGACCTGTAAAATATTTGGTCATTTTTCTCTGATTCATCTGGCACAGTTGTGTTTTCAGATTTTATAGGTCAGAATTATTTTATTTTATTTTATTTTATTTTATTTTATTTTATTTTATTTTATTTTATAATTCTGACCTGTAAAATATTTGGTCATTTTTCTCTGATTCATCTGGCACAGTTGTGTTTTCAGATTTTATAGTCAGAATTATTTTATTTTATTTTATTTTATTTTATTTTATTTTATTTTATTTTATTTTATAATTCTGACCTATAAAATATTTGGTCATTTTTCTCTGATTCATCTGGCACAGTTGTGTTTTCAGATTTTATAGGTCAGAATTATTTTATTTTATTTTATTTTATAATTCTGACCTGTAAAATATTTGGTCATTTTTCTCTGATTCATCTGGCACAATTGTGTTTTCAGATTTTATAGGTCAGAATTATTTTATTTTATTTTATTTTATTTTATTTTATTTTATTTTATTTTATTTTATAATTCTGACCTGTAAAATATTTGGTCATTTTTCTCTGATTCATCTGGCACAGTTGTGTTTTCAGATTTTATAGGTCAGAATTATTTTATTTTATTTTATTTTATAATTCTGACCTGTAAAATATTTGGTCATTTTTCTCTGATTCATCTGGCACAATTGTGTTTTCAGATTTTATAGGTCAGAATTATTTTATTTTATTTTATTTTATTTTATTTTATTTTATTTTATTTTATAATTCTGACCTGTAAAATATTTGGTCATTTTTCTCTGATTCATCTGGCACAGTTGTGTTTTCAGATTTTATAGGTCAGAATTATTTTATTTTATTTTATAATTCTGACCTGTAAAATATTTGGTCATTTTTCTCTGATTCATCTGGCACAGTTGTGTTTTCAGATTTTATAGGTCAGAATGATTTAATTTAATTTAATTTCATTTCATTTACAGAAACTCAAAGTGTCCAGAGATTAAAATAAATAAATTAAATTATAATTATATTTAAAATAATTCAATAATTCATTACTTTGGTTTTACTGAACAACTTAAAGTAAGATATGATTTCTTGTTTTTTTAAGGTTGTTTTCATGCTTTTGTCTTATTTGAACTCATCTTAAGGTCTCCTGGTTGGTTGAGAAGCGCTGTAAAAGTGCTGGAGATCTGTGTGTTTTCTCTCTTGACGTGTGTGTTTTCACAGATATCGACGAGTGCCGCATCTCTCCTGATCTGTGCGGTCATGGCACATGTGTGAACACAGCCGGTGACTTCCGCTGCGATTGTTTCACCGGATATGAGAGCGGGTTCATGATGATGAAGAACTGCATGGGTGAGACCCTCACACACTGTTTTTCAGAAAGTTGCCCGATTTGAGATTTCAAGACCTTCTTTTATCTTCTGAACACAGTGTAAGATCATTTGGATGAAATCTGAGCGTTGTCGAAATCCAGGGCATTGAACGTGGTAGGACCCTTTCTGTTTATGGATGGTCAGAGAGCATTCAGATTTCATAAAAATATCTTAAATTGTGTTCCGAAAATTAATGAAGGGTGAGTAATTAATGACAGAATTTTGATTTTTGGGTAAACTAACCCTTTAAATCAAATGCAGTCAGGCTGTACCTGTTAACTAAGGCAAACACACCAGGAAAATGTACATTTCAAGAACTTTTTGCTACAAAATGATCACCTCAAAGACTGGGTGTTAAAAGTAGACAATAGAAAAGCAAAAATTAAATGTGAAGAAATAAAAAGACTAAATGATGACAAACAGAAAATCCTTCAGAGCATTTAACCCCTAAAAGCATAAAAACCATAAATGAATTTCTGTAGAAACAGTAGAGAAAAATATCAAAGTGCATTTAACGGATAAAAGCAAAAAAAAAGTAGTGTGTATGTGTTTTTTGTACTAAAATGTTTTTGAACAAGTAAATAAAGCTTGCAAATGTTCATGGAAATTCAGCTTTTTAGTCAGTAAAAGTCAGGGAGTTAGACATTTGGCTTAGAGACCCTGATTTCAGCAAGATTTCAAAATGTAAATGCTTTTCTTACTGAGATTTATTGTCTTGTTTCCAGCCAAAATATCTAAAAATTCTTAAATCAACAAGAAGTGTTTAGACAAGTAAATATTGTTATCTTGTTTTCATCAAGTTTTTGCTGAAAACAAGCTAAATAATCTGCCAATGATGTACGGTTTGTTAGAATAGGACAATATTTGGCTGAGACACAACTATTTGAAAATCTGGAATCTGAGGGTGCAAAAAAATCGAAATACTGAAAAGTAGTCCAAAAAAAGTTTTTTGCAATGCATATTACTAATTAGAAATGAAGTTTTGATATATTTGC